>OZ035839.1:6782515-6955015 GCA_964034765.1 Knipowitschia caucasica
CAAACAAAAAACAACAACCCCACCAAACACCCCCCACCCCCCCCCACCCACAAACCACCCCCACCTAAACCCACCCCACAAACCACCCCCACCCTCTACAAACACCACACCAACCCCCCCCACCCCCCACCACCCACACTCCCACATAACCCAAAACCCCCACCACCCACTCAAACAACCCCCCACCACATACCACCCAAACACACCCCCCCCAACCACCCACCCCACAAATCCCTACACAACCCCCCCCCCCCCCCCCCCCCCCCCCACCACACAACCACAAACACAATCTACCAACTACCAACCTACCCACTACTAACTCCCCCCCTCCCCCCCCCAAATCACAACTAACCACCAACCACACCCCCAATACATCAAAAAAAAACCCTACCCCAAACCCAACACACAAAACATCAAACAACACCACTCACACCCCCCCTACCAATCCCCCACCCCACCCAAACTCCCCCCACCCCCCACCCCAAACAACCAAACTAATCAATCAACCATAACCACTACCCTACTATTTATCCACCACAAACAATTAACCATACAAAACCCAAACCACCCCACACCCCCAACCCCCAACATCACACACCCTCCCAAATACAACAAACAACACAAAACATCACACCCCCATACCCCCAAACCCCCCACATTCCCTTAATATCCAACACCATCATACCATTCCCCTTCATTCATTAATTCCCCATCCCAACATACCCTCATACAACAACCATACCATTATCAATTCCAAACCCAACCCCCACCTACCCCCCCCCCCTCACCCCCCATCCCCACCCTACCCCCCCCCCACACCCCACCCCCCACACCCCTTTCTAAACATAAAAACAATCATAACATACACCAACCCTACTACCTACCCCCCTCCACCTAACACATTAACCCAAATACCCATCCCAACCCCCAAACCCCCCAAACCCCCCACTACCACAAACACAAAAACACAAAAAATAAAACCACCAAACTCTCAACACACACAAAACAAAAACACTCACATACACAAAAAACACACAAACACCCCCACCAACCCCCCCCCCCACACCAAACCCCCACCCCCCACCAACCCCACAAACCCACCCCCCCCACCACCCCCCAAACCCCCCCCCCAACCAACCAACCCCCCCCCACACTCCCCCACCCCCACACAACCCCCCCACACACCACCCCCACCCACCCCCCACCACCAACCCCCCCCCCCCCCCAACCCCCCACCCAAACCCCAACCCCCCACCACCCACCCCCCCCCCAACCCACCCACAACCCACCACACCCCCCCCCCCCACACCCCCACCCCCAACCCAAACCACAACAAAACCCCAACACCCCTACCCCCCCCACCCAAACACACCCCCCCCAAAACACCCCCACCCAACCCACCCAAACACCAAACAAAAACACACCACACCTACCACACACACCACACACACACCACACAACCACTCACACCACACACACCAAAACACACACCCCACACACACACACACACACCACACACACCACACACACCACACACCACCCACACACACTCACACTCCCATCTCTCTCCCATCTCACACCCCACTACACACTCCCCCCCATTCACTCCTCTCACACTTCCCTCAACACCTACACACACACACCCTCACACCACACAACCACACACACCACACACACCTCACTCAACACCAACACAACACCCACACCCACACACACAACACCCACACCCCCCCACACCCACTCACACACCACACACATCCCCACACACCACCAACACACACCCCCACACACACCAACACACACACCACACAACCCACACCCACCACACACACCACCACATCTACACTCCCACACAACCACAACACACACACACCCCACCCCCAACAAAACCACCAAACCCACACCAATAACCCACCCCACACACACCCACAAACCACACCCACAAATAACCCCAAAACACACCCACCAACAACCACCCCAAAATACCACCACAAACCCAAACCACTCCCCCAAACCAACCACCACACCACAACCCCCAACCAACCCCCCCCCCCCCCCCACACCCCCCCCCACCACACACCCACCCCCCCCACCACAACCACCACCACACCACCACCCCCACCCCAACCACCCCCCCCCCCCCCCCCAACCAACCCAACCACCACAAACACACCAACCACAACACCACCAACCAAAAACCCACCAACACAAAACCACAACCACAACCACACACCCAACAACAAAACCACAACCCACAACAACACCTACATCAAAAAACCAACAACAACCTCCACCCAACACAAAAAAAACCTACCAAAACCTACCAACCACAACTCACCAACAACAACAACACCAACACAACAACACCAACCAACCACCACCCAACACACACCAACACCAACAAACCAAACCAACACACAAAAACACCCCCAAAACAAACAACACCACCTACAACAACCACCAACCACACAAACCAACAATCAACCCTAACTCAAACTCCTTACAACACAAAACACCACCCCCACCCCCCCCACCCCCCCCCACACCACCCACCCCCCCCCCCCCCCCCCCACCAACCACACCACCCCCACCCCACCAACCCCCCACCCCCAACTCCCAAACACCCCCCCACAACCCCCCACCCCCCCCCACAACCCCACCCCCCCCCCCACACCCCCCCCCCACCACCCCCCCACACCACCCCCCACAAAACAAACCCCACCCCCCCCAAAACAAAAACCCACACCCCAAACAAAAAAAACAACCACCCAACACCAACTCCCCCCCCAAACCCCAACAACAACCCCCACACCACATACCCCCACACACCACAAACCCCCCCACCACCCCCCCACACACCCCCAAACACACCCAACACAACCCCCCACACCCCAAACCCACCACCAACAACAACCCCCACCAACAAAACAACAACCACACAACACCCCCCCCCCCACAATAAACCATTACCAAAAAACACCCACCACACACCCCCAAAACAACCCCCACAACACCTAACACCAAAAACCCAAACCCAACCCCACCAACACCAACCCCCCCCCCCCCCCCCACCCCCCCCCCCACACCCCAAAACACCCACCCCACCCCCCCCACCCCCAAACCCACACCACCCCCACACACACACAACCACCCCCCCACCCCCCCCCCAAACCCACACAATAACAACCCCCAAAACCACCCCACCCCCCCCCCCCCCCCCCACCACCCCCCCCCCCCCACAAACCCCCCCCCCCCAACCACCCCAAAAACACACACAAACCCACCACACACCCCCCCCCCCCACACCCCCCCCCCCCCCCCCCCACCCCCCCCCCCCCCAAACAAAAAAACAAACAAACCACCCCACAACCCCCCCCACCCACCCCCCCCACCCCACCCCACACCAACCACCCCAACCACCCCCCACCCCCCAACCCCCCCCACCCCCCCCCCCCCCCCCCCCACCCACCCCCCACAAACCCCCCACACCCACCCACCCCCACCAACCCCCCCCCACCCCCCCCCCCCCCCCACCCCACAAAAACACCCCCCACCAACCCCCCACCAACACACCCCCCACACCCCACACAACCCCCACCAACCCCACACCCCCCCCCACACACACCCCCCCACCACACAACCCACCACCACCCCCACCACCCAAACCCAAACCCCCCAACCAACACACCCACCAACACACCCCCACCACCCCAACCCCCCAACAACACACCATCCACAACACCAAACCCAAACCCAACCCCCCCCCCCACCACCCCCCCAACCCCCCCACACCCAACACAAATCCCACCCCCCCCACCCCAAACCAAACCCCACCCCCCCCCACCCCCCCCCACAAAACCCCCCCCCCCCCCCCCCACACCACCCACCCACACCACACCACAAACACCCCCCCCCCTCAACCACCCAACACCCCCCACACAACACAAACAAACCACCAACACCACACACACAACCACCCCCCCCCACCCCACCCACAACCCACAACCACCCCAAACCCCCCACCAACCCCCCCCACCCAACACACCACCCAAAACACACAACCCCCCCCCCACCCCACACAAACCCAAAACACCCCAACCCCCCCACCCCCCCACACCCCACACACACACCAACCCACCACCCAACCCACCCCCACACCACCCCCACACCCCCCACACACCCAAACCCAACACACCCCACCACCCCCCACCACACACCCACCCCAACAAACAAAAACCAACCACCCCCACCCCACAACCCACCCCCCCCCCCCCCCACCACCACCCCACACCACCACCACCAACCCCCCCCCACCCCCCCCCCCCCCCCACCACACCACCAACAACCCCCCACCCCCCCACCCCCCCCCCCAACACCACAACCCCCCCACCCCACCAAACCCACCCACCCCCCCAAAAACCCCCCCCCCCCCCCCAACACCACCCAACCAACAAACACCCAACACCACACCCCACAAACAAAACAACCACCCCAAACCCCCCCACACACCACCCCCCAACCCCCCACCAAACAACACCACCACCCCCCACACCCCCCCCTCCAACCCCCCCACACACCCCACCAAACACCCCCCTAAACCCACCAAACCAACCCACCACCCCCCCCCCCCCCAACCCACCCCCACCCACCCACACCCACCCCACCCCCCCCCCACCCCCCCCCCCCCCCCTCAAAACCCAACCCACCCACACACACACCCAAACCAAAAACCCACACACTCCCCCAACCACACCACACCAACAAAAAAACCACCACCCCCCCCCACAAACACCCCCCCCCCACCCCCCCCCAACCCCCCACACAACCACACCACCCCCACAAACCCCCCCAACCCCCCCAACCCCCCCCCCCCCCACCCCAACCACAACACACCCCACCCCAACCCCCAACCCCCCACCCACACCCCCAACAAACCCCCCAACACCCACCCCCAACACCCCCCCCCAACCCCCCCCCAAACCCCCAACCCCCCCACCCCCACCCCCAACCCAACCCACACCCACCCACCAAAAACCCCCACACCCACCCCCCCCCACCCCCCCACCCCCCCCCCCCCCCCCCCCCACCCACCCCCAACCACCACCCACCCCCCCCCCCCCCCCCCCCCCCCCACCACACACCCCCCAAACAACCCCAAAAAACCCCACAACCCACCCCCCCACCCCCCCCCCCCCAAACAACACCACACCCCAAACACAACACCACACCACCAACCCCAAAAACACCCCCACCACCAACCAACCCCCCCCCCCCCCCCCCCACCCAACACAAACCACCACACCAACCACACCCCCAAAACCAACCCAACAACCCCAACACCCCCACCCCCCACACCCACCAACCCACCCCCACCCAACAACCCACCCCCCACCCCCCAAACCCCCCCAACCCCCCCACCCCCCCCACACCACCCCCCCCCCCCCCACACAACCCCCCCAACCCCACCCCCCCCAACCCCCCCCACCCCCAAAACCCCCCCCCCCCCCCCCCACACCCCCCCCCACCACCACCCCCCCCAACACCCACCCAACCCCCCCCAAAACCCCCCCCCCACCCCAACACCCCCCAAAACACAACCCCCCAACCCCACACCCCCCACCACACCCACCAACACCCCCCCCCCCACAACCCCCCCACCAACCCCCCACCAACCACCCCCACCCCACCCCCAAAACCCCCCAAACCCAAACACCCCCCCCCAAACCACACAACCCACCCACCCACCACCCAACCCCCCCCCCAAACCCAAAAAACAACCCCACACAACCAACACACCCCAACAACCCCAACCCCCCCCACACCCCCCCCCCAACCCACACCACCCACCCCCCCCCAAACACCCCCAAACCCACACCACCCACCACCCCCCCCACCCCCACCCACCACCCCCAAAAACCCCCACCCCCCACCCCCCACCCCACCTCCCCCCAACCACCCCCCCCCCCCCCCCCCACCCAACCCCCCCCACCACAAAACACCACCCCCACACAACACACCAACCCCCCACCCACCAAAACCCCCACCCACCAAACCCACCCACCAAACCCCTCCAACCAAACCCCACCCACCAAACCCCACCACCCAACCCCCACCCACCAAAACCCCCACAACAAACCCACCCCACAAAACCCCACACAAACCCACCCACCAACCCCACCACCAACCACCAACCAAACCCCACACCAAACCCCACACCAAACCCACCACACAACCACACCCCCACCAAACCACACAAACCCACCCACCAAAACCCCAACCAAACCCCACCACACAACACCACCAACCCACACACCCACCCACCCCACACCAACCCACCCCCCACACACCCCCCCACCCCACAACCACACCACACCCACCCCACAAACCCCCCCCCCCCCCACCAACACAAAACCACACCCACACAAAAACCACCCCAAATCTAACCCCAACAACCCCAACACCCACCCACACAACCAACCCCACAACAACAAACAACCAACCACAACCAAAACACCACACACAACCCAAACCACACACCACCCAACACACCCCCTACCCCCCAACCCCCCCCAACCCCACAACCCAAAAACACCCCACCCCCCCAACCCCCAACCCCCAACCCACCAAACCCCCCAACCCCCAACCACCCAACCCCCACCCCCAACACCCCCAACCCCCCAACCCCCCAACCCCCAACCCCCAACCACCAACCACCCTACCCCCAACCCCCAACCCCCCAACCCCCAACCCCCCAACCCCAACCCCCAACCCCCAACCCCCCACCCACCACCAACCAACCCCCAACCAAACCACCCCAACCCCCCAACCCCCCAACCCCCACCCCCCACCCCCCCAACCCCCCCCAAACAACCCCACCCCCCCCAACCCCCCCCCCACCACACACCCAACACCCACCAACCCACACACCCAACACCCCCAAACACAACCCCCCCCCCCCCCCCCACACAACCCACCCACACACTCACCACCACAACACCACAACAACCTCCCAACCACAACAACCAACCACCACACTCCCCACACAACCCACAACCCAACCAACCCCCCCCCAAAAAAAAAAAAAAAAAAACCCCCCCCCCCAAACCCCCCCCCAACACCAAACACACAAACCCAAAACACACAAACAACCAACACCACCCCCCCCCCCAAACCCCACACAACCAAACCAAACCCCCCAACCACCCCACACAACAAACCCAACCCACCACACCCCAACACAACAACCACAAACACACCCAACCCCAAAAACAAAACACAAAAACACCCACCAAAAAACCCCCCCCCCAACCCCCCACCACCACCCCCACCCCCAACCCCCACCCACCCACCCCCACCCCAACAAACACACCAAAACCACCCAAACCACCACCCCCCACCCCCCCCAAACCCCCCCCACCCCCCCCCCACCCCACCCCCCCCACCCCAACCCCCCCCCCCCACCCCCACCAACCCACACACCCCCCCCCACCCCACCCCCCACCCCACACCACCCCAACCCCAACACAAACCCCCACAACAACAAAACAACAACAACACACACCCCCAACACCACCACCACCCAACACCCAACCCCCCACCCCCCACCACACACCCCCCCACCCCAAACACCACCCCCCCCCACCCCACCCCCCCCCAAACACAACCACACAACCACCCCCCCAACCCCCCACCAAAACAACCCCCCCAAAAACACAACCACCCAAACACAACCCACCACCACCCCCCCAAACACCCACACAAACCCCCCACCCCACACACCCCCCCCCCCCCACAACCCCAAAAACCCCCCCCCCCCCACCCCCCCCCCCACCCCCCCCAACCCCCCACCCCAAACAAACACCCCACCCCACCCCCCCACCCAACCCCCCCCACCCACCCCAACCCCACCACTCCAACACCCAACCCCCCCCACAACAACCACCAAACAACACAACCACCCACCCACCCCCCCCCCCCCACACCCCACCACCCATACAACACACCCACCCCCACCAAAACAACCCAAACAACCACCCACCCCCCCCCCACAAACCAACCAAACACAACACCTCAAACACAAAAAAAAACCCACCACCCAACCCAACCACACCCAACCCCCCAACCCCACCCACCCCCACCCCCCCAACACCCCACCCAACCCCCCCCCCCCCCCCCCACAAACACCCCCACACCCACCCCCCACAAACACCAACACCAACACCCAACCCACCCCCCCCCAACCCACACCACAACCCCCCAACCCCCACAAACCCCCCCCCCAACACCCCATCAACCACACCCCACCCCACCCCACACCAACCCCCAACCAAAACAACCCAACACAACACCCCCCCCCCACACCACCAACACCAACCCACACAAACACAACAAACACCCCCAACCAAACTACAACCAAACAACCACCCCACACCCCCCCCCCCCCCCACCCCCCCCCCACCCAACCAACCAACAAACACCCCCCACAAACCCCCACCCCCCCAACCACAAAACACCCACCCCCACCCCCACAACCACAAACCAACACCCACAAACCAACCTACACCCTACAAACAAAACAACCCCACACACAACCCCCCACCCCACAACAACCCACCACCCAAACCCCCACCCCCCCCCACCACCACCACAACAACACCCCACACCCACCAAACAACCACAACAACCCACCACAACCCCCCCCCCCCCATAAAACCCACAAACCCCCATCCCACCAACCCACACCCCCCAACCCACACCCCCCCAACACCAACACAAACACCACCCCCCCCCCCCCCCCACATACAACCACACCTCAAACAAACAAAAATCACACAAAAAACCCACCCCCCCCCCCCAAACACCCAAAACCCCAACCACCAACCACTAACTAAACACTCACAACCACCAAACAACCAAACACCCCAACACCCCCCACCCCCACCACCCACACACCCCACAACCCCAATCCCCCCCCAAAACACACCAAAAACAACCCCCCCACCACCACCAACCTTCACATACACCCCCACCACAACCAAACCCACACCACCCACAAAACCCCCCAACCCCCCCAAACTAACAATACCCCCCCAAACTTCCCCCTTACCATACCTCCCCCAAACCTCCCAATCCCAACATTTCCCTCCTATATCCCATATTTAACCAACTTCCATCCAATCCATAATTTCATTCTTTATCATTATTCTCCCCTCCTTTCCCCATAACCCCCCACATCCCCCCCACCCCAACAACCCAAAACTTTTCCTTCCCCCCCCCACTTTTCACCCCTCAACTCCCCCTTACCTCCCTCCATATTATTTTTCACCCTCTCATCCCACCCACCCCCCCCTCCACCACCACCCCCCACACCTCCCCCCCCACCCACACCCACAACAACCCCCCACCCCATCCCCAACCACCCCCCCCCCCCCAACCACAACCACCCCACAAAACCCAACACAACCCCCCCCCCCCCACCCCCAAACAACCAACCAACAATTCCACAACAACCCCCCAACCCACAACACCACACCCCCAACACACCTTCCCACAACACACAACACCCCCACAACATCCAAAAACCACCTTCCCCCCCCCACATACCCCCCCAAACACACAACCAAACACCCCCACCACACCCCCCCCCCCCCAAACAAACCCCCACCCACCCCCAAACTCCACCCCCCCCCCCCACCACCCCCAAACCAAAACCCCCACACCCAACCCACACCCAACAAAAACCCCACAACACCATCCCCCCAAACACACCCCCACCCCCCCACCCACCACCCAACACCCACAACCACCAACCACCCAAAACCAACACAACACCACCACCCCACCCCACCAACCCAACCAAACCACACACACAAAACAACAACTACAACACCAACCCACCACCCATCCCAACCAACACACCCCATCCCCCCACCACCCCCACCCCCACACCCAACCCCCCCCCCCCCCCCCCCCAACCCCCCATCCAAACAACAACCAAACCACCAAAAACCCACCCCACACCCCCAACCCCCCCCCCACACCACACCACAAAACACAACCAAAAACCCCAATCCCCAACCCCCCCTAAACAAACACAAACACTCACCTAAAAAACTCAAACAACAAATACAAAAAAAACACAAAAAAAAAAACCACAAAAACACACCAACACAAAACCAAAACCCCCACACCCCCCCCCACCCCCCAACACCCCCCCCCCCCCCAACCCCCCCACAAACCCACCCCCCCCCACCCCCCCCACACCCCCCACCCAACAAACCCCCACACACCAACACCCCACCCCCCAAACAACCCCCCCCCCCCCCCACCCCCCACCACCACAACCACCACCCCCACCACCACCACCCAAACCCCAACACCCACCCCCAAACACCCCCACACCCCCCCCCACCACCCCCAACCCCCCCCCCCAAACCACCCCCACCCCACCCACAACCCCCCCACACCCCCAACCCACCCCAAACACCAACCAAAACCCAACACCCAACCCACCCACAAACACCCCCCCAAACACCCCCAACCAACCACCCAAAACACAAAAAACCCCACACACACAACACACACAACAAACCACACACAACAACACACCACACACACACACAACACACAACACACCACAACACACACAACACCAACACACCACACACACCCACACACAACCAACACACCACACAACAACACAACAACCCACACAACACCAACACAACCCACAACACACACACACACAACACACACCCACACACACCCACAAAACCCGCACACACCAACACACACCCCCACAACAAACCACACAACACCACACCCCACACCACACACACCCACACACACACACACCACACACACACACCACACACCCCACCAACAAACACACAACACCACACACACACCACACACAACCCCACACCCACCACACAACACACCACAAAACACACACACCAAAACACCACAACCCCCCCCCCAACCCCCCCCACCCAACCACACCTCCCACCCACACACACCAACCACACCACACCCCCACACACCCACAACACCCACACCACCACCACAACCCAAACACCACAACCCACACCACCAAAACCCCAACACCCCCCCCCCCACCAACCCCCCCCACACACACCCCACCCACCCCCCCAACACAACCCCCACCAACCACCCCCCACCCAACCAACCCCCACCCCCCCCCAACCCCCCAACACACAAACCCCCAAACCCATACAACAAATCCAACACAAAACACACCAACCACACACCACCAACTCAAAAAACCACCAAACCACAACACCACCCCAAACCACAAAAACACCCAACCAAACACCCACCAACACAACACCACCCAACCACAACAACACCCAACAACACCACCCACACACAAACCACCAACCACAAACACCACCAACACACACACCAACCAAACCCACAACACCACCAACCAACACACCAACCACAAAACCACAACCACACACCACCAACCACAAAACCACCAACACAACACCACCCCCCACCAAACAAACAACACCAACCAACACCCACCAACCACAACCCACACACCACCACAACCACAACACCCCCCCAACCCCCCACCCCCCCCCCCCCCACCACCCCCCCTCCACCCCCCCCCCCCCCCACCCACCCACCCCCCCCCCCCACCCACCAACCACACCCCCCACCCAACCCCCCCACCCCCCCCCCCCACCCACCCCCCCCACCCCCCCCCCCACACCCCCCCAACCCACCCCCCACAAAAACAAACCCACCCCCCACCAAAAACACACCAACCCACACCCCCAACTAAAAAAAAAACACCACCCCACCCACCCATCCCCCCCCCCTACCCCCCACACACCCCACCAAACCCACCACCACCAACCAACACCCCCCACACACCCACACACACCCAAACACCCCACCCACACACAACCACCACCACCCCACACCCCCACCCAAACAAACACCCACCACCAAACCCCCCCCCCCCACAAACAAACCAAACCCCCCCCCCCCCCCCAACAAACCCACCACACCCCCCCCCAACCCACCACCCAACAAACACCCAACACACCACACCCCCCCCCCACCCCCAACCCAACCCCCCCCCCCCCCCCCCACCCCCCCCCACCCCACAATCACACCCCACCCACCCCCCACCCCACAACCCCCCACCCCCCCACACACACACACCCCACCCCCCCCACCCCCACCCCCCACACCCCACCCACACCACCAAACACCCCAACCCCCCCCCCCCCCCCCCCCCCCCCCCCACAACCCCCCCCCACCACCCCCCCACCAACACACCACACCCCCCCAACACAACCCCCCCCCCCCCCCCCCCCCCCCCCCCCCCCCCCCCCCCAAACAAAAAAACAACCACCCCCACAACCACCCCACACCACCCCCCCCCCCCCCACCCCCACCCACACCAACCCCACCCAACACCCACCCCCAAACCCCCCCCACCCCCCCCCCCCCCCCCCTCCCACCCCCCCCCCCACAAACCCCAACACCAACAACCCACCCCCACCAACCCCCCCCCCCCCCCCCCCCCCCCCCACCCCACCAAAAACACCCCCACCACAACCCCCCCCACCCCCAAACCACCCCCACCAACCCACACACCCCCACCACCCCCACCACCCCCACCACCACACCCCCACCACCACACAACCCCCACCAACCCCCCCACCACACCACCCACACAAACCACCCCAAACACACCCACACCCCAACCCCCCCAACACACACCAACCACAACACCACCCCCCAAACCCCCAACCCCCCCCACCCCCCCCACCCCCCCCCCCAAACCACACACCCCCCCCCACCCAACCAACCCCCCACCCACCCACCACAAACCCCCCCCCCCCACCCCCCAACACCACACCACCACCCACCCCCACAACACCCCCAACAACCCACACCCCCCCACAAAAAAACCAACACACCCAACACCACACACAACACCCCCCCCCCCCACCCCACCCACAACCCCCACCCACCCCCAACCCCCACCCCAACACCCCCCACCAACACACCCAACAACCACAAACCCCCCCCCCACCCCCCCAACCCCACACACCAACCCCCCCCCCCCCCCCCAACACCCACACACACACAACCCACCCACCCCCAACCACCCCCCCCCCAAACCCAACCCCACACCCCCCACACACCCAAACCCAAACACCCCCAAACCCCCACCCACACCACCCACCCAAAACAAAAAAAACCCAACACCCACACACCACACCCCCCCCCCCCCAACAACCAAACCCCACACATCCCCACAAAAACCCCCCCCCACCCCCCCCCCCCCCCACCCACCACCACCACACAACCCCCCCCCCCACCCACCCCCCCCCCCAAACCACACCCACCCCCCCCCACCCCAACCAACACCCCACCCCACCCCCCCCCCCCCACAAACCCCCCCCCCCCCCCCAACACACCACCCACACAATCACAACCAACACCCTACCACCCACACCCCCCCCCACACCAACCAAAACACCACCCCAACCCCCCCCCACACACCACCCCCCTACCACAACCACACAACCACCACCCTCCCCCCACACACCACCCACCCCCACCAACCCCCCCCACCCACCAAAACACCCCCCCCAACAACACAAAACCCAAACCCCACCACCCCCCCACCCCCACCAACCCAACCCCCCCACACCTAAAATAAACCCCTCCCCACCCCAACCCCCCCCCCCCATAACCTAACATACTAACCACCCTCTATCACCACTTACACAAATCCCCATCACACATCACCCCCCTCACCCAACACCCAATCAACAACTCCTCCCACACTACTAATAAACTAAAAACCCCCCAACCACCCCACACAACCACACCCCCCCCCCCCCCCCCCCCCCCCCCCCCCCACAACCCCCCCACACCCAACCACCCCCCCACCAAACCCCCCCCAACCCCCCCAACCCCCCCCCCCCCCACCCCAACCAAAACACACCCCCACCCAACCCCCAACCCCCCCCCACCCACACCCACAAAAACCCCCCCAAACCCACCCCAACACCCCCCCCCACCCACCCCAACCCCCAACCCCCCCACCCCACCCCCAACCACACCAACACCCACCCAAAAACCCCCCCCAACCCCCACACCCACCACACCCCCCCCCACCCCCCAACCCCCCCCCCCCACCCAACCCACACCCCACCACCACCCACCCCCCCCCCCCCCCCCCCCCCCCCCCCCACCCCCCACACCCACAACACCCAACACCCAAAACCCCCCCCCACCCAACAAACCCCCCCCCCCCCCCCCCCACCCCCCCAAACAAAACCACACCCAACACACCACACACCCACCCAACCAACCCACCCCCAACAACACCAACCCCCCCCCCCCCCCCAACCCCAAAAACAAACCACCAACCCCCACACCACCCCAAAACCCAACCACACACACCAACACCCCCCCACCCCACACCCCACACCACCACCCCACCACAACCCAACACCCACCCACAACCCCCAACCCCCCACCCCCCCCCACCACCCCACCCCCCCCCCCCCCACCCCAACCCCCCAACCCCACCCCCCCCCACCCCCCCACCCCCAAACACCCCCCCCCCCCCCCCCACCACCCCCCACCAACCCCCCCAACCAACACCCCAACCCCCCAAAACCCCCCCACCCCAAACCCCCCCCAAAACACAACCCCACCCCCCACACCCCCACCCACACCCACCAAACCCCCCCCCCACACACCCCCCCCCACCCAACCCCCCCCACCAACCACCCCCCACCCACCCCAAACCAACACCAAAACCACCCCCCCCCAACCCACAAACCCACCCACCCACCCAACCCAACCCCCCCCCCAAACCCCAAAAAACTACCCCACACCACCACACACCAACCCCCCACACACACAACCCCAACCCCCCCCCACACCCCCCCCCCACCACCACCACCCACACACCACCCAACACACCCCAACACCACACCCCCCCACCACCCCCCCACCCCCACCCCCACCCACCCCAAAACACCCCCACCCCCCACCCCACCCACACCCACCCCCCCACCACCCCCCCCCCCCCCCCACCCCACCCCCCCCCACCACAAACCCCACCCACACACACCCACAACCCCCCCACACTCAAAAACCACCCTCCCACCAAACCCCCACCCACCAAACCCCACCACCATACCCACCCCACCAAACCCCCCCCACACCAACCCCCACCACCAAAACCCCCACACCAAACCCACCACCACCCACCACCAAACCACACCAAACCCCACACCAACACCCAACCAAACCCACCACCAAACCCCACCACCAAACCCACCACCAACCCCACCACCCCAACCCCACCACCAAACCCCACCACCAAACCCCACACCAAACCCCACCACAAAACAAACCAACCCACACACCCACCCCCCACACCCACACCAACCCACCCCCCCACACACCCCCCCCCCCCACCCACCCACAAACCACACCCCACCCCCACAACCCCCCCCCCCACAAACCCACACCCACACCCAACACACAACACCCAAAACACACCCACAACAACAACCCCACCACCACACAACCCACCCACACACACAAACAACAACCAACAACCAAAACCACAACACAAACCCAAACCCACACACCAACCACAAAACCCCAACACCCCAACCCCAAACCCCCCAAACCCCCTACCCCCCACCCCCAAACCCCCCAACCCCCAAACCCCCAACCCCCCCAACCCCCAACCCCCCAACCCCCCCACCCACCAACCCCCCCCCAACCCCCCAACCCCCCAACCCCCAACCCCACCACCATCCCCCCAACCCCCCACCCCCAACCCCCCCAAACCCCCAACCCCCCCCCCCTAACCCCCAACCCCCCAACCCCCAACCCCCACCCCCCAACCCCCAACCCCCAACCCCCCAACCCCCAAAACCCCAACCCCCATCCACCAACCCCCACCCCCAACCCCCAACACCCACCCCCCCCCCCCCACCCCCCCCCAACACACCCAAACCAACCAACCCCACACACCCCAACCCCCCCAAACACAACACCCCCCCCAACCCCCCACCACCCAAACACACCCACCACCACCAACACCCACCAACATAACAACCAATCCCACAACACACCCAAACACAACACACCCACACACAACCCAACCACACAACCACCCCCAATCCCCCCCACCCACACACCCCCCCCCAACCAAATCACACACACCCAAAACAAAAATCCCAAACAAAACACCCCCCCCCCCCACACCACACTAACCCAACACCAAAACCCCCCCCACACCCCCCCACAACAACAAACCCACCCACCACCCCCACAACACAACAAACAAAAAACACAACACACACAACAACCCCCACACCACCCACACTACACCCCCCACCCCCCCACCACCCCACCCCCCACCCCCCCCCCCACCCCCTCCCCAACCACCAACACACCCCATACAACCCCCCAACCCATACACACACCCCAAAACCCCAACCCACACCCAACACCCAACCAAAACCCCCCCCAACCACCCCCCCCCCCCCCCACCCCCTCCCCCCCCCACCACCCCAACCCAACACACACACCAACACAACAACCCACCCACTACACCCACACTCAACACCAAACATCACATAACCAAACCTAACCATATACTTCCCCAAACATTACCCTTTCTTTCCCTTCAACATCTACCCCCCCCTATCTCCCAACCCATTTCCCAACACCCCCCAACTACAATTCCCTTAATCACATCAACCACAACCCCTCATCTCCATTCCAAACAACCCAATATCTCTCCCACCCCCACACAACTCCACACCCCACCCCTTTAACTTCCCCTCTCCATTCTACCACCCCCCCCATTACCCAACCCCTCCTTTTCCCCATCCCCCACATTTTTTCAAATTCATCCATTATCCTTAACACCTCAATCCTAAACAAAACTCCTATAAATATTCTCTTACACACACATCCAACCATACCTCCCCCTCCCCACCCCCACCCCTATTCAAACTTTTCCCCCACCCACCAAACCCACCAACCCTCCAACAACTTCCCCCCCCACTACAATAAACTTAACACCAAATCCAACCTACAAAAAAACCCAAACCCCCCCCCAACACACCCTACAACAAACCCCAAAACAACAACCACAAAAACAAACACACAACACCATAAACACAACCAAAACCCAACCCCCCACCCACACACCCACCACCCCCACCAACAAACCACCACCAAACCAAACCCACCCAACCACACCCCCACAACCCAAACAAACACCACCCCCACACAAACACCAAAACAAACCCCACAACCAAACCCAAACCAACCAACCAACCCACCCCACCACCCCCCACCCCCCCCAACACCCCCACCAACCCCCCACCCCCCCCCCCCCAAACCACCCCACAACACCCCCCCCACCAAACCAACCCACACAACCACCCAAACCCTAACCAACCCAACCCAACAACAAAACCACAACCCCCCCACCCACCCCCCCAAACACCCCCCCAACCACCCCACAACCCCCCCCCACACCAAAACACCCAACACAACAAAAACACCCCACAACATAACAACCCACATACACCCCACACACCACCAACACCACCCACCACAACAACAACAAACACACCCCAAACCTAAAAACAACAAAACACACCCAACCCCCACACACCCCCCCCACCAAACCACCAACAAACACCCCCCCCACCCCCCCCCCCCACCAACCCACACCAACCCCTCCCCCCAACCCCAATCCCAAACACCAACATACCCCCAACAAAACACACCCACCACACCCACCCCCCACCACCACAACCCCCCCCAACACCCCCCAACCCCACCACCACAACACACACACCCCCCACCAAACCACCCCCCCCACCCAACCACAAAAACCCACAACCACAACCCCCCCCCCCCCCCACCCACCAACCCCCAACCACCAACCACACCACCACAACACCCCCCCAACACCCAAACCCCACCACCCCCCCCCCCCCCCACAAAAACCACCCCACACCACTAAAAAACACCACCCAAACACCCCACAACCACCAAACCCCCCCACACACCCACCACAAAAAACACACCTCAACCCCCCACAACCACCCAACCACCCCAACACCCACCCCCACACACCACCCACCAACCCCCCCCAACCCACCACACCCCCACCACAACCAACCCCCCCACCTCAAAACCTACACAACCACCACACCAACCACCCCCCCCCACCACCCACCCAAACCCCCCAACCCCAACAAACCACCCCCCACACCCCCACACACCCCCCCCACACACCCCACCCAAACCACACAAACCACAAACCCCCCACACCCACCCCACCAACCACAACCAACACACTAAACACACCCCACCAAAACACACACCCACCCCCCCCCCAAAAACACCCCAAAACCCACCCCACAACCTACCCCCCCCACCAAAACCATACACCCCACACACCCCCCCCCCACACCCCACCCCCCACCCCACCCCCCCACCCACACCCAACCAACCCCCCACCCCCAACCACCCCCACCCCAACCCCCCCCCACCCCAAAAAACCCAACACAACCCCCCCCACCACACCACAACCAAAAAACCACCACAACCACCCCAACCCACACCACCACCCCCCCAACACACCAACACCCACCACAACCCACCCCCAACCCACCCAACCCCCCCAACCCAAACCAAACCACCAAACACACCAAACCACAAACACACAACCCCCCCCCATACAATCCCCCCACCCCCACCAAACAAACCCCCCCCCCCCACAACCCCAACCCAAAACAAACCCAATACACAAACCCCAACAATAAACCCCCTCCCCAAAAAAATACACCCAATACTAAAACAAAACCCACACAAAAACACCACACCCCACTAACAACCAACAACCCACCAAAAAACCCAACAACACCATAACAACACACCCACCAAACACCCCACCCACCATTCCAACAATCAACCAAACCCATCAAAACCCCCCCAACCCAAACATAATCCATCAACCAACCCCCCCCTCCTCCCCCAACCAACCCAACCATACAAAACCCCCACCCCACCCCCACCCAACACCACCCCCCCCCCCCACCCCCACCCCCCCCCCCCATAACCAAACACACCCCACATCAACACCCCCCACCCAACACCCAACCCCCCCCACCCCAAACCCCCCAACACACACATCCATACCCCCCCCTACCCCCCTTACCCCCCCCCCCCCTATAACTCAATATCAAATAAAACAAATATAACTATAAATCCACATAAAAAATAAAAATAAAAATATCTATATATATAACATATAACAAAACAACCCTCACACCCCCCCCCCCCAAACCCCTACACACCCCCCCAACCCCCCACAACAACCCTAATCCATACAAACCCCCATCACCCCCATCTAACCCCCCATAACCCCCTAACACATACAACCCCCATATCTACCCAAACCCCACACAACCCCCCCACCCACCCTCCAACCCTCACCATCCCCCACCCCACAACTCCAACAAAACCAACAAACAACAACACAAACAACTACCCCCCCTACACCCAACCCCCACCCACCAAACCCCCCCCCCCCCCAAAACCCCCCCCACCCCCACCCACACCCCCCCCCACCACACCCCCACCCCAACCCCCATCCCACAACCAAACCCCAACACCACCCACACCCCACCCAATATCACCCCCCCACAACAACCACCCCAACCCCCAACCCCCACCACAAAACAAACACCACACAACCACACACACCACACACACCCCAACACACCACACACAACCACAACACCCACACATCACTACCACACACACCCATCTCACTCACCCACACTCACCACACAAACACCTACAACCCCCACACACACCCCCCACACACACCACACACACCACAACACACACACACACCCCAACACACCCCACACACACCACCCCCACACACACCCACACACACCCACACACACAACCACACCACAAACCCCAACAACACCCATAAACACCAACACACACACCACACACACACCCTCAACACCCATCACCCTACACTCCAACAACCCACATCACACATACCACACACACCCCTACAACACTCCACTCTCTCACCCCCTCTCTATCCCATATCATCACACACACACACATTCAAACCCCCTACTCACACACCCCCCCAACACAACACACACCCACACTACCTACCCACACACACACCACAAACCCCCCCCAACCCCCCCCACCCCACCAACACCAACCCACAAAACACCACACCACACAAAACCACAAAAAACCCCCACAAACAACAAAAAACCCCACACAAACCCAAAAACCCAACCCCCACACACCAAACCCCCACACCCCACCCACCCCACCACACCAACCCCCCACTCCCCCCCCAACCCTCCCCACCCCCCCCACCACAACCCCCCCACCAACCACCCCCACCCCAAAACCCACCCCCCCCCCCCCCCAAACACAACCCCACAAACCCCACACCAAACACCACCCCCAACCACAACAAACCAACCACAAACCAACCCAACACAACCACCACACAACCACAAACACACCACAAAAACACCCCCAACACAAACAACACCACAACAAAAACACCAACCAAAAACACCCAACCACAACACCAACCACCAAAAACCACCAACCACAAACACCACAACCACAACACCAACCAACAAACCACCACCACCACCACACCACCACCCCCAAACCAAAACACACCAACCCACACCACACCCCCCAACCACAAAACCACAAACCAAAAACACCACCAACCACACACCACCAAACCAACCACACCCAACCACACCACCACACCACCACCAACCACAACCAACCCCCCCCCACCCCCCACCCCCCCCCCCCCACCACCCCACCCCCCCCCCCCCCCCCCCCCCCCACCACCCACCCCCCCCCACCCCCCCCCACCACCCACCACCCCCCCACCCAACCCCCACCCCCCCCCCACCCACCCCCCACCCACCCCCACCCCACCACCCCCCCCCACCACCCCCCAAAAAACAAACCACCCCACCAAAACACAACACCCACACCCAACACAAAAAACAAACACCACCACCCCCACCACCCCCCCCACCCACCCCCACCAACCCCCACACCCCCAACACACCCCCAACCACACCAACAACACAAACCACCCCCCCACAAACAACCCCAACACCACCCCCCACCCAAACAAAACACACCACCACCAACCCCCCCCCCCCCCCCCCACAAACAAACCAAACCCCCCAACCACACCCCCCACCCCCCCAACCCACCCACCAAAACACCAAACACACACCCCCCCACCCACACACAACCAACCCCCCCCCCCCCCCACCCCCCCCCCCCACCCAAAACACCACCCCCACCCCCACCCCCACAACCCCCCACCCCACACACAACCCCACCCCCCCCCCACCCCCCCCCCCCAACCCACCCACCACCCCAACAACCCCACCCCCCCCCCCCCCCCCCCCACCCCACCCACAAACCCCCCACACACCCCACCACACACACACAACCCCCCCAACACCACACCCCCCCCCCCCCCCCCCCCCCCCCCCCCCCCCCCCAAACAAAAAACAACAACCACACACCACCCAACCACCCCCCCCCCCCCACCCACCACCAACCCACCCCAACACCCCCACCCCCAACCCCCCCCCACCCCCCCCCCCCCCCCCCACCACACCCCAACCCCCCCCCCACAAAACCCCACACCACCAACCCACCCCCCACCAACCCCCCCCCCCCCCCCCCCCCCCCCCCCCACCACAAAAACACCCCCACCAACCCCCCAAACCCCCCCACCACCACCCACACAACCCCCACCACCCCCACCACCCCCCACCACCCCACCCCCCACCCACCACACCCCACCACCCCCACCACCCCACCCACCCAAAACCCACCCAAAAACCCACACCCACCCCCAACCCCCAACAACAACCACACAACACCACCCCCAAACCCCAACCCCCCCCCCACCCCCCACCCCCCCCCCAACACACACACCCCCCCCCACCAACCAACACCACCCACCCCCCACAAACCCCCCCCCCCCAACACACCACCCCAACCACACACAACCACCCCCCCCCACCAACCACACCCCCCCACACAAAAAACCAACACACCCAACACCACACACACCACCCACCCCCCCACCCACCAACAACCCCCACCCACCCCCAACCCCCCACCCACACCCCCCCACCAACACACCCCCAACAACACAACCCCCCCCCACCCCCCCAACCCCCCACACCCACCCCCCCACCCCCCAACACCCACACACAACCACCCACAACCCAACCACCCCCACACCACCCCACACCCCACACACCCAACCAAACACCCCACCCCACCCCCCCACACACCACCCACCCCAAACAAACAAAACCCAACCACCCCACACAACCACCCCCCCCCCCCCCCCCCACAACAAACCCCACACCACCCCCCCCACAAACCCCCCCCACCCCCCCCCCCCCCCAACCACCACCACCACACACACCCCCCCCCCACCCCCCACCCCCCAACACCCACACACCCCCACCAACCAAACCCACCCACCCCCCACAAACCCCCCCCCCCCCCAAACACCACCCACACCAACACAACACCCCAACCACCCAACCCCCACAAACAAACACACCAACCCCAACCCCCCCACACAACCACCCCCAACCCCCAACCAACAACCACCACCCCCCCCACCACCCCCCCCCACCAACCCCCACCCACCCACCAAACACCCCACAACCACCACACCAACCACACCCCCCCCCCCCCCCCCAAACCCCACCCCACCCACCCAAAACCCCCACCCCACCCCCCACCCCCCCCCCCCCCACACCACCACAACCCCCACCACACCCAAACCCAAACCCCCACCCACACCCCACCCACACCACCACCAACAACAAAACCAACACCCCAAAAACCACCCCCCCCCCCCCCCACCACACACCCACAACCCCCCCAAACAACCCCCCCCACCCCCCCAACCCCCCCCCCCCACCCAACCCCAAAACCCCCACCCAACCCCCACACCCCCCACCCACAACCCCCCCAAAACACCCCCAACACCACCCCCAACACACCCCCCCCCCCCACCCCCAACCCCCCCAACCCCCCACCCCACCCCCAACCACACCCAACCCACCCTCCCCAAAAACCCCCCAACCCCCACCCCCCCCCACCCCCCCACCCCCCCCCCCCCCCCCCCCCCACCACACCCACCACCACCCCACCCCCCCCCCCCCCCCCCCCCCCCCCCACCACACACCCCACAAACCCAACCCCAAAAAACCCCCCCCACAACCCACCCCCCCCACCCCACCCCCCAAACAACACCAAACCCAAACACACCAACCACACACCCAACCCCCAAACCCACCCAACCACCACCAACCCCCCCCCCCCCCCCACCCCAAACACAAACACCCACACCCACACACACCCCCAAAACCAACCCCACCACACCCAACACCCCCACCCCCCACACCCACCACACCACCCCCCACCCACACACCCCACCCACAACCCCCCCCCAACCCCCCACCCCCCCCACCACCCCACCCCCCCCCCCCCACCCCAACCCCCCCAACCCCACCACCACCAACCCCCCCCCCCCCCAAACACCCCCCCCACCCCCCCCACCACCCCCAACACCACCCCCACAACCACAACACCCCAACCCCCCCAAACCCCCCCCCACCCCAAAACCCCCCCAATCATCAACCCCCACCCCCCCACACCCCCCACCACACCACCCACACACCCCCCCCCCCCCACACACCACCCCCACCCAACCCCCCACCACCAAACACCCACACAAACCCCCCCCCCACAACCCCAACACCCAATCCCCCACCCCCCACCAACCCACTCAACCACCCAACCCAACCACAAAACCCCCCAACAAACCCCCCAAAATACAACCCCCACACCTCCAAACAACCCCCAACAACCCAACCCCCCCCCCAACCCCCCCCACCACACCCACCACCCCAACACACACCACCCACCCCACAACCCCCCACCACCCCCCCCACACCCACCCCCAACACACAAAACACCCCCACCCCCCCACCCCACCCAACCCACCCCCACCACCCCCCCCCCCCCCACCCCCACCCCCCCCACCACCAAACCCCACCCAACAAACCACCAACCCCCCACCCACCAAACCCCACCACCAAACCCACCACCAAACCACACCAAACACCACCCACAAACCCCACCACCAACCCCACCCACAACAAACCCCCACCCCCCAACAAACCAACACCAAACCCCCACAAACCACACCAACCCCACACCACTAACCCCCCACCACCAAACCCCAACCCCAACCAACCCACCACCAAACCCACCACAACCCCACCACCACACCACACCAAACCCCACCACCAAACCCCACACCAAACACACACACAACCACCAACCCACACACCCACCACCCACCCCACACCAACCAACCCCCCACCACACCCCCCCCCAACCCACCCCCACACCACACCCACCCCACAACCCCCCCCCCCCACCCAAACCCACACCCACACCCACAACCCAAACCCCAACAACACCCCACCCCACAAACCCCAACAACCCCACCACACACACCCAACCCCACACACACAACAAAACACAACCAACACAACCAAACACCAACACAACCCAACCCACAAACACACCCACACACACCCCCAACCCCCCAACCCCCAACCCCCCAACCCACACAACCCCCACAACACCCCCCCACAACAAACCCAAAACCCACAACACAAAAAACCCCCACCCCCCACCACCCAACCCCCACCCCCCAACCCCCCCAACCCCCCCCCAACCCCCCCCAACCCCAACCCCAAACCCACCAAACCCCCAACCCCCAACCCCCCCTACCCCCCAACCCCCAACCCCCCAAACCCCCCAACCCACACCCCAACCCCACCCCAAACCCCCAACCCCCAACCACCCCAACACACTACCCCCCAACCACCAAACCCCCCAAACCCCCACCCCCAAACCCCCAACACCAACACCCCCCCCACCCCCCCACCCCTCACACCCACCCCAACAACCAAAAACCAACAACCCCAAACCCCAATAACAACCCCCCCCCCCCACCCCCACCACCACCCACACACCCACCACCCAACACACCCCCCCCCACCAAAAAAACCTCCATACCCCCCAACAACAACCAACACACACACACACCCACCCCACACCCCCACCACAACCCCAAACCAAAAACCAACCCCAAAAAAACCACCCAAACCCACCCCCCCACAACCCCACCCCCCCACCCCAAACACACAAACCCAACACACACAAACAACCAACACCACCCCCCCCCACACCCCACACAACCAACACCAACCCCCCCCAACCCCCCCAACCAACAAAACCCCACCCCACCCACCCCCCCAACACCAACCACAAACACAACCCACCCAACCACCCCCAACCAACCACAACACCCCCCCACCCCACCACCACCCCCCACCCCCCCCCCCCCCACCCCAACCCACAAACCAAAAACAAACCACACCAAAACCCACCCAAACACCACCCCCCCCCCACCACCAAACCCCAAACCAACACCCCCCCCACCCCCACCCCCCCCCCCCCCCCCCCAAACCCCCCCCCCTCCAACCACACCACCCCACCCACAAAAACACCACACCCACCCCACCACCCACCCACACCACCCCACCCCAACACAACCCCCAACAAACAACACAACAACAACACAACACAAACCCCATCCAACACCAACACCTACACCCACCCCCAACCACCACCACACCAAACCCCCAACCCCCCCACCCACAAACACACCCCCCCCCCCCCCACACCCCCCCCCCCCAAACCCAACCCAACAACAACCCCCCCCCAAACCCCCCCACCCAAAACCACCCCCCTAAAAAACCAATCCTCCAAACACCATCCACCAACACCACACCCACCCACCCACCTCCAACACACATCACCAACCAACCCACCCCTCCCCTCCTCCCCCACCCCCACCCCCAATAAAACAAATACCCCCCCCCCACACCACAACACCCCACCCCACCAACCCCCCCAACAACCCACCAACAACACAACCCACACCCCACCCACCAACCAAACACCCCCCCACCACCCCCAATCACAAACCCAACCACCTACCCCCAAAAACAAAAAACCAACCAAAAACTCAAACACACAAACACCAAACCCCAACACCAAAACCCAAAACCACACAAACAACCCACCCATTAAACAACCCACCATACCACTACCACCCCAAACCCAAACCAAACACCACCCACCACAAACACACAACAAAAAAAATCCCCCACCACAAAAAAAACCCTAAATATATACCTCACAATACCCAACACAACACCACCCCCCCCCCCCCTCCCACACCCCCCACACCAACAACCCCTCCCCCTACCCCAAACAAACACACCCCCAAAATTACACCCCATCTCCCCCCATAAAACCCTAATATCCAACCCCCCATATCTCCCATACTCCATCACATAAACAACCAACTTCCCCTACATACCCAATTCAAAATCCCCACCCCCAAAAACCCCCCTCAATCCCCCCATCACCCCCCCCCTCTACCCCCCATCCTAAACTCACAATACTCTAATTACAAACAACTTTAAATCCCCCACAACTACCCTCCACACCACATACCATCATTCCACCACCCCTTCCCACCCTACCCTCTTTCTCAACAACACACACCCAACCAAAACAAACACCAAACAACCACCCCCCACACCCCCCCCCCCCCACCAAACCACAACACCACCCCCCCCCCACCCCCCCCCAACACACACTCCCCACCACCCACAACACAACAACCAAAAAACCAATAACCAACCAACACCCACCACACACACACCCCCCCACCCCACCCCCACCACAACCCCCCCCAACCCCCCCCCCCCCCCACCACCACCACCAACACACACCCCCCACACCCACCACCACCAACCAAACAACCCCACCACACCCCCCCCCACCCCAAACCCCCCCCCAACCCCACCCACCACACCAACCCCACCCACACCCCCCCCAACACCAAACACCACCCACCCCCCCCCCCACAAAAAACCCCAACTCCACAACAAACAAAACACCCCCCCACAACAACCAACCACCCCCCCAAACCCCCCCCCCCAACCCACCACACCACAACTACACACACAACCCCACCCCCCACAACCCACACCCACCACCACACCCCCCCCACACACCCCACCCCACCACACCCAACACCACACCCCTCACAAACCCCCCCAAAACACCCCAACCACAAACCACACAACCCCCCACAACAACCCACCCCCCCCTCCAACCACCAAACCCCCCACCCCCCCAACCCAATCCACCCCACAACCCCACACACACACCCCCACCCCCCACCCCCCCAAACCCCCACCACAAACCAATAAAAACCCAACACACACCAACACACAAAACAAACTAATAAACAACACCCACCAAAAAAACCCAACCACCCCCCCACCACACCCCCCAAAAACCACCCCCAAAACCCCCCCCACTCACCACAACCACCCACCCACAAAAAACAACCCCACACCTACCCCCCCCCCCCCCACACCCACCCCCACCCCACCCAACACCCCCACACCACTATCTACAATTCCCACCTACCCCCAACAACCACCCATCACCATCCCACACCCATCCACCCCACTATAACCAATACTCTACCCCCCCACCACACCACAACCAACACAAACCCACCCACAACCCACCCAACCACACACACCCCCCAAACACACCAACCCCCACACCCCCCCCACCCCCAACCACCCCCCCCCCCCAACCCACACCCCCCCAACAACCAAACAACAACCACACCCCCCCAAACACAACCCCACCCCCCAAACACCCCCCCACCCCCACCACCCCTACACAACACACCCAACCCACACCCCAACAAAAACCCCCACAAACCACCCCCAAACACACCCCCAACACCCCCCCCCCAACCCCCAACACCCACCCACACCCACAACAACCACAACAACACCAAACACAAACACCAAACCCCACCCCCCACCAACCAAACAAACCAACCCAACAACAAACAACAACCAACACACCCCCCACCCACACCCCAACCAAACCCAACACCTAACCCCCCCCACCACCCCCCCCCCCCCCCACCCCACCCACACCCCCCCCCCCCCCCCACACCCCCCCCCACACACCAACACCCACCACCCCACCCCCCCCACCACCACCCCCCCCCACCCCCACCCACCAACCCCACCAACACCCCAAACCCAACCCCCCCCACACCAAAACACACCACACACACCAACACACACACACACAAACAACAACACACACAACAAACACACACACCACACACACCACACACACACAACCACACCCCCCCCCCCCAACCCACACACCCCCCCCCACAACCCCCCCCCACAAACCCTCCCCCCCCAACCCCCCCCCACACCCCCCCCACCCAACAACCCCCCACAACCCCCCACCCACCACCAACCCCCCACCCAACCCACCCACCCCCCACCACCACCCCCCCCCCCCCCCCAACCACCCACCAACACCCCAACCCCCCACCCACCCCCACCCACCCCCAACCACCACCCACCCACCCACACCCCCCCCCCACACCCCACCACCCAACCACAACCCAAAACCCCAATCCCAACCCCCCACCCAAACCCCCCCCACAACCCCCCCACCCCCCCCCCACCCCACACACACCCATCACCACAAAACCACACACACCACACACACCACACACACCACACACACAACACACACACAACACCAAACACACCCCACAACTCACCACCACACACCACCACACACCCACACACACCACAAACCACACACACACACACAACCACACACAAACCACAACACAACACCAAAACCAACACACACACAACACCACACCACACCACACACACAAAACACCAACACACACACACACCACACCACACACACACACACACCACACCCCACCCCACACACACAACACAACCAACACACACACACACACACCCCACACACCACCACACACAAACCACACACTCAACACAAACCACAACACCAACACCACCACACACACACCAACACACACCACACACACCCCAACACACACCCCACCCAACCCCCCCCAACCCCCCCCACCAACCCACACCACCCACCCACACAACCACCACCACACCACACCCACCAACACCACAAACCAACAACACACCACCACACAACCAAACACACAACCACACCACCAAACCCCCACACCCCAACCCCCCACCACCCAACCCACCCCCCCCACACCACACCCCCAACCCCCCCAACAAAAAACCCCCACACACACCCCCCCACCCCCTATCCACCCCCCCCCCCCAACCCAAAACAAACCCCCCACCACAACAACACCCAACAAAAAAAAACCCCCCTACCACAAAAACTCCCCAACCACAACAAACCCCCCAACCACTCCTACAACAACCACAAAAAACCCCATAACAACATAAACACCAACCACAACACCAACCAACCACAACACCAACAACAAACACCACACAACAACAAAAAACCCCAAACCAACAACAACACCACAACCACAAAAAACAACCATCCACAACACACCCCCAACATCACCACTCCAACCACAAAAAAACACAACAACACCACACCAAACCACAACACCACCCCAACAACAACAACACCCAACCACAACCAACCACCAACAACACCACCAACAACAAAACCACACACCACCACCAACCACAACACCCCCCACCCCCCCCACCACCCCCCCCCCACCACACCCACCCACCCCCCCCCCCACCAACACCCACCCCCCCCCCCCCCACCCCCCCCACCTCCCACCACCCCCCCCCACCCCAACCCCACCCACCACCCCACACCCCACCCCCCCCCCCCCCCCCCCCCACCCTCAACCCCCCCCCCCCCACCACCCCCCACAAAAAAAACCCACCCCACCAAAACACAACCACCCACACCCCCCAAAAAAAAAACAACCACAAAACCCCACCCACCCCCCCCACCCCACCCCCACCAACCCCCACCAAACCCCAACCCACACCCCCAACCACACCCAACACACCCCAATCCACACCACCAACCAAACAACCCCACAAAAACCCCCCCCACAACACACAAAAACACCAACACAACACCCCCCCCAACCACACAAACAACCCAAACCCCCAACCCCACCTCCAACCCAACCCCAACCCCACTACACACCCCAACAAAACCAAACACACCACACACCACCCCCCCCCCCACCCACACCCAACCCCCCCCCCCCCCCCCCCTCCCCCCCCCCCAACAACACAACAACCCACCCCACCCCCCCCCAACCCCACAAACCACCCTAACCACACACACACCACCCACCCCCCCCCCACCCCCCCCCCACACCCACCCACACCCCAAACACCCCCACCCCCCCCACCCCCCCCCCCCCCCCCCCACCAACCCCCCCCACCACCAAACCACACATCACCACACCCCCCCCCCAACACAAACCCCACACCCCCCCACCCCCACCCCCCCACACCCAAAAACCACCCCCCACCAAAAAAATAATCAACCACCCACACACCACACCACTCCCACCCACCCCCCCCCACCCCACCCACACCAACCCCACCCCAACCACCCCCACCCCCCAACCCCCCCCCCACCCACCCCCCCCCCCCAACCCACCCCCCCCCCAAAAACCCCACACCCACAACCACCCCCACCAACCCCCCCCCCCCCCCCCCCCCCCCCCACCCCACAAAAACACCCCCCCCCCCCCACCAACCCCCCCCCACACACCCCCACCAACCCCCACAAACACACACCACCCCACACCCCCCCACCACCCCACCCCCCCACCACCCACACACCCCCCCACCACCCCCCCCACCCACCCACACACCAAACCCACCCCCAACACACACCCACCACCCAACCCCCAAAACACACACCCACCACAACACACCCCCCCAAACCCCAACCCCCCCCACCCCCCACCCCCCCCCAACCACCCCACACCACCCCCCCCACCCCAACAAACCCACCCCACCCCCCCCACAAACCCCCCCCCCCCCCCCCAACACACACCACACAACCACCACACCACCCCAACCACCCACACCCACCCCACACAACAAAAAACCACACCCAAAAACACAAAACCACACCCCCCCCCACCCACCAAAAACCCCAACAACCCAAACACCCACCACACCCCCCCACCCAACACACCCAACAACCAACAAACCCCCCCCCCCCACCCCCCAACCCCCACCCCCAACCCCACCCCACCCCCCCCCCCCAAAACCCCAACACACCACCACACACACCCCTACAACCCCCCCACCCACCACCCCCACACCCCCACACACCCCAACCAACCACCCACCCCCCCACCCCCCACCACACCACCACCCAACAAAAAAAAACCCACCCACCCCAAACCACCACCCCCCCCCCCCCAAACCCACACCCACACCACCCCCCACCAACCCCCCCCCCACCCCCCCCCCACCCCCCACTCCACACACACACCCCCCCACCCCCCACACCCCCCCCAAACCACACCCACCACCCCCACCCAACAACACCCACCCCACCCCCCCACAAACCCCCCCCCCCCAACACAACCACACAACCACACCACAACACACCCCACACCACCCACCCCCCCACAAACAAAAACCACCCCAAACCCCCACACCCAAACCAACCCCCCAACCCCAACCAACAACCACACCCACCCACCAACCCCCCCCCCCACCAACCCCCACCACCCCCCATTAAACACCCCCCCCACAACCACCAACACCAACCACCACCCCCCCCCCCCCCAACCCACCCCACCCCACCCAAACCCAACCCCACCCCCACCCACCCCCCCACACCACACCAACCCCCACCACACCCAAACCCAAACAACACAACCCCAAACCCCACCAACACACCCACCCTAAAAAAAAACCCCAACACCCACACACCACCCCCCCCCCCCCCCACCAACACCCAACCACCCCCCCACCAAACCCCCCCCCCACCCCCCAACCCCCCCCCCCCCACCCCAAACCACAACAACCCCCACCCCCACCCCCAACCCCCCCCACCCACACCCCCCCACAAAAACCCCCCAACACCCACCCCCCCAACACCCCCACCCACCCCCACCCCCCAACCCCCCAACCCCCCCAACCCAATCCAACATTCAATACACCCCAACAACCAACCCAAAACACACCCCCCCCCAACCACCCCCCCACCCCCCCCCACCCCCCACCCCCCCCCCCCCCCCCCACCCCACCCCCCCACCCACACCCCACCACCACCCCACCCCCCCCCCCCCACCCCCACCCCACCCACAACACCACACAACCACCCAACACCCAAAAAACCACCCCACCCAACAACCCCCCACCCCCCACCCCCCCCAAACAACACCACACCAAAAACCCAAACACCACCCAACCCCCAAAACCACCCCAACAACCAACCAACCCCCCCCCCCCACCCCAAACACAAACCACCCACACCCCCACCCCACACCCAAAACCAACCACACACACCCCAAACCCCCCACCCCCACACCACCACCACCACCCCCACCACAACCCACCCCACCCACAACCCCCCCAACCCCCACACCCCCCCACCACCCCACCCCCCCCCCCCACCCAACCCCCACCCACCCCCCCACCCCCCCCACCCAAACACCCCCCCCCCCCACCCCACACCACACCACACACCCCCCAACACCACCCCAACCCCCCCCCAAACCCCCCCCCACCCCAAACACCCCCCCAACAAACCACACCCCCCACCCCACACCCCACCACACCACCAAACCCCCCCCCACACACCCCCCACCAACCCCCCCACCAACACCCCACCAACCCCAAAACCAACACCCAAACCCACCCCCCCCCAACCCAACAACCACCAACCCCACCCACCCCCCAAACACCCCCCAAAAACCCCAAAAAACATAACAAACACAAACAACACAAACCCACAACACTCACACCAAACCCCCCACACACCCACCCCCCACCACCACCCACCACCCCACCACCCCACACACCACACCCAACCACCAACACAACACCACACCCCCCCTCCAACCCCCACACAAAACCACCAAAAAACACCACCACCCACCCACCCCCCACCCCCAACCCAACACACCCCCCACACACCCCCCCCCCCCCCACCCCCAACCCCCCCCCCCCACCCACCAAACCCCACCCACACAACCAACCAACCCCCACCCCACAAACCCCACCCCCCCCAACAAACCCCACCCACCCCAACACCAACAAAATACCCCACAAACCAAACCCCACCACCACCCACCAACCAACCCCACACCAAACCCCACCCACCCAAACCCCACCACCAAACCCAACCACCAACCACACCAACCCCACACCAAACCCACCCCCAACCAAACCCCACCACCAAACCCACTCCAACCCCACCACCAAACCACCACCAAACCCCACACCAAAACCCACCACCAAACCCCACCACACAAACACCAACCCAACACCCACCCCCCCACCCACACCAACCACCCCCCCACCAAAACCCCCCCACCCCACCCAACACCACACCACCCCCACAACCCCCCCCCCCCCCACCCCAACCCACACCCACCACCCCACACACAAAACAACCCCCAAAACACACACCACAACCCAACAAACCCCCCACCCCACACCCACACCCAACCACCACACCACACAACACAACCCAACCAAACAAACCACACACACAACCAAAACCCACACACCACCACACACACCCCCACCCCCCAACCCCCCAACCCCCCAACCCCCCCAAACCCCCCAACCCCCAACCCCCCAACCCCCCACCCCCCCAACCCCCCCAAAAACCCCCAACCCCCCAACCCCCACCCCCCAACCCACCCAACCCCCCAACCCCCAACCCCCAACCCCACCCCCAACCCCCCAACCCCAACCCCCAACCCCCCAACCCCCCACCACCCCCCCCCCCAACCCCCAACCCCAACCCCCACCCCCCAACCCCACAACCCCCACCCCCCAACACCCAACCCCCCAACCCCCCAACCCCCAACACCCCACCCCCACAACCCCCCAAACACCCACCCCCCCCCACCCCCCACCCCCACAACCAAACCCACACCCCCACCACCCCAACCCCCAAACACAACCCCCCCCCCACCCCCCCCACCACCACCACACACACCAACCAAACCCACCAAAAAACCACCCACCACAACACACCAAAACCCACCCCCACACCCAACCCACACCCCAACCACCCCCCAAACCCCCCCCACCACCCCCACCCACACCAAACACACACACCCACACACACAAACAACCCCACACCACCCCCCACACCACACACAACCAACACCAAACACCCCCACAACCCCACCACAAAAACCCACCCCACCCCCCCCCAACCACCCCAACCACAAAAACCCACCCAACAACCCCCACACCACCCCACAACACCCCCCCCACCCCACCCACCCCACCCCCCCACCCCCCCCCCCACCCCCCCCCCACCCAACCACAACACCAACAAACACCACCAAAAAACCCAAACACCACCCCCACCACCCCCCAAACCCCCCCCACCCCCCCCCACCCCACCCCCCCCCCCCCCCCCCACACCACCAACCACACACCCACCCACCAAAACAAACCCACCCCACCAACACCCCCCACCCCCACCCACCCAACCCCACCCCCAAAACAACACCAAACCATAAACATCCACCCACCCAACAACCCAACCCCAAACCCAAAACCAACACTCACCCAAACCCACCACCCACCCACCCTACACCAAAAACCCCACCAACCCCACCACACCCCAAACCCCACCCCCCACACAACACACCCCCCCCCCCCACCCCACCCCACCCAATCCAACCACAAAACCAACACCACCCCCCAAAACCCCAACCACCAATTCCCCATCCCCACCAAAACACACAATCAACCAAAACATCCAAAACCCACCCCCACAACCCCCACCAACACCCAAACACAACCCCCCCACCCCCAACACCCACCCCCCCCCCCACATCCACACAAACCCCCCCCCCCCCCCCCCCCCCCCCCACCCACCCCAACCCCACACCCAACACAACACCCCACCCCACCACCCCACACCAACCCCCACACCCCAAACCTACCCAACCATACACCCCCCACACAACAAACATACCAAAACAACAACATCCAACAAACCCCACAAAAACCCCACCAACACCATACTCACACACACAAAACCACCACAAAACACAACATCCCCAACACCCCACCCCACCAACCCCAATAACACATAACACAACACTCCAACAAAAAAAATCAAAACAAACCCCTCACAAAACCCAAAACAACAAAACCCAACACCAAACCCTCCCACACACACCCACACAACCCTACCACCCCAACCAAAACCCCCCACCCCAAACCCCCCTATAAACCCCATCATACCCCCACCCCCAACAACCCTCAATAACCTACCCCCTTACACCACCCAAGATAAAATAACCCCTAAACAACAACCTTACCCTAAAACCCTCTTCCACCCCACATCCCCCCCACCCCCCCCCACCCCACCACCCCACCCCCACACCCCACACCCACCCACCACACCACCCCCCCCAACACCCCAACCAACACCCCCCCAAACCAACCAACCCCCCACCACAAAAAACAACACACCCCAACAAACAAACCACCAAACACACCACCCACACCCCACCCCACACCAACCACCAACAACCCCCCCCCCCCCCACCCCCCCCCCACCCCCCAAACCCCCCCCCCCACCCCACAACCCAAACACCCAAAACCACCAAACCCACCCACCCACCCCCCCCACACCACACCCCCCAACCCCCCCCCCCCCCAACAACACCACCACACCACCCCCACACCCCTCACACCAACACAACACCCCACCACAACCCCCCCCCCCCCCAACCCCAACCCCCAACCACCCCCACCCACACCCCCCCCACCCAAACCCCCCCCAACACCCACAACACCACCCCCCCCCCCCCCCCACAAAAACACCCACACCACAACAAAACAAACACCCCCACACCCCCACACCCCACCAACCACCACAAACCCCAAACACCCACCACAAACACCACACCACCACCCCCACACAACCCAACACCCAACCCCACACCCCCCCCACACACCACCCCCCCAACCCCCCAACCCACCCCACCCCCACACACCCCCCCCCCCCACCACCAAACCCAACAACCACCCCACACACCCCAACCCACACCCACCACCAACCAACCCCCCACCCACCAAAACCACCCCACAACCACACACCACCCCCCACCACCCCCCCAAACCCCACCACAAACCAACAAAAACCCCCACCACCCCACCACCAACCAACCACACAACAACACCCACCAAACACCCCCACCCCCCACCCCCCCAAAAAACACCCCCAAAACCCAAACCAACCACCACCCCCACAAACAAACACCACACCTCCCCCCCCCCCACCACCCACCCCCACCACCCCCCCCACCCACACCCACACCAACCCCAACCCCCAACACCCCTCCCCAACCCCCCCACCCACAAAAAACCAACAAAACCCCCCCCCCCACCACAACACAACCAAACAAACCCCACAACAAACCCCCCAACCCACACACACCCCCCCAACACCCAAACCCAACCCCCCCCCCCCCCCCCACCCCACCCCCCCCCAACCCACACCCCCCCCCCAACACACCAAACACAACCACACCCCCCCCCCCAAAAACCCCCCCACCCCAAACACCCACCCCCCACCAACCCAACACAACCACCCAACCACACCTACAAAAACCCCACAAACCAACCCCAAACACAACCCCACCCCCCCCCCCCCCCCCCCCACACCCCACAACCCACCAACAACACAAACACAACACAACACACAACCCACCCAACCAACCAACAAAACCAACACAACCAACTACAACAACCAACCAACACCACCACCACCACCCCACCAACCCTAACAACCCCCCCCCCCCCCACCCCCCACCCCACCCCCACCCCCCCCCCCCCCCCCCCCCCCCCCCCAACACCCCAACCACCACAAACCAACCCCCCCCACCACCACCCCCCACCCCCACCCCACCAAACCCCACCCCAACACCCCAAACCCAACCCCCCCCCACTACACACACACCACAAACACTCACACACACACACACCCCCACACAACAAAAACAACAAAACAAACACACAAACACACTAAAAAACACACACCCACACCCCCCCCCCACACCCCCACAACACCCCCCCCCCCCACCCCCCACAAACCCCACCCCCCCCCACCCCCCCCCCCACACCCCCCCAACCTACCCAACCCCCCAACACAACCCCACCCCAAACAACCCACACCACCACCCACCCCTACCCCCATAATCCAACCCAACCCCACCCACAAAACACCACCCCCCCAAACCCTACCCCCACACCCCCCCCAACACCCCCACCAACACCCCCAAACCCCACCACACCAACCACACCCCCCACAACCCATCAAACCACACCACCCTCCCAAAAAACACAACCATAACCAACTCCCCAACCCCAACAACCCTCCCAACACCCACCCCTAATAAAACACCACCACCACCCAACAAACAAATAAACATTACCCCCTACACAACCTACTACACTCCCTATCTCTCACTACTCTCTCCCTCTCACTCCTCTCACACCCTCTCTTCACTCCCCATCTCAACTCCCACCTACTACACTCCTCTTCTCCTTCTCTCCCCTCTCTCTCACCCTTCTCCTCTCCTCTCTCTCCTCTCAATCTCCCTTCTCTCTCCCCTTCTCTCTCCTCTCTTCTCCCTCTCTCTCTCCCCTCTCTCTTCCCTCTTCTCCCTCTCTCACTCCCTCTCTCTCCCTCTCTCCGCTTCTCTCCCCCTCTCTCTCTCCTCATCTTCTCTCCCTCTCCCTATCCCTCTTCTCACCTCCTTCTTTCCCCTCTATCTCTCTCTCATAACCACACACAACTCCTACATACTCTCTCTCAACATCAACCACTCACTCTCCCTACTCAACATAACTCCCCCTCTCTCTCTCTCTCTCTCTCCTCTCTCTCCTATCTCATCTCTCCCTCTACACACCACACCCAAAACCACAACCACACAACCACTCACTCAAACACAACACCAAAAAACAAATCAAAACTAACAACATTCCCTCAACAATCCATACCTTACACATACACCTCCACATCCCCTATAAATCAACTTCCACAACAATCATATAACCCCCCCTCTCCCATCCAAACAAACAAACACCTAACCCCCCACATCTCTCCTAAACACCACACACCCCACCAAAAACACAACCACACCACCCCCACCCCCAAACCCACCCAACCCCCCTTCCCCATCAACAACCCTCATCTTATAACCACCACATCTTAAACACCAAACATACATAAACCCATATTCCCCCTTCAACTTAATAACTCCATTCATAAACATACAAATTCCATCATATAACATACTATCTACAAACGCCACCTTTCCAACATATACTTCCCTTATCCTCTTCATACTCACCCATCAACATCTACACACCATCCATTTATATCCCTTCCACTACACCCCACCCAACAACAAAACCTCCCCAAAATACAAACATACCACACAAACACCCCCAACTCAAAACCACCAACCACACCACCACCCAACATACCACCACAACAACACTACACATCCACAAAAAACACCAAACACAACCACACAACAACAAACACCATCACACCACAACAAAACAAACCACCCCACACCCAACAACCCCCCCCCACCACACCCACCCCCCACCCCACACACCCACCCACCCACCACCCACCCCCAACCACAAAAACCCACCCACCCAACCCCCACCCCCCACCCCCCACCCACACCCCCCCACCCCACCCCACCACATCAACCACCCAAATACCCCACAAAACATTACCACCCCTCCATACCACAAAACCAAACACCATTAAAATAACACCTCTAACTAAACTCCCTAACCCCCCCCACACCAAACCCCATCATAAAACAACAAAATCCCTACTAAACCCATATATCCCCCATAACAAAAATTACCAAAAAACAAAATAATCAAACACCATACACCCAAAAAACCACCAATCAACCCCCCAATCTACAACCCTCATTTAAAAACCCAAAACAATAATTCTATTCCACCATTACAAAATTCAATACTACTCTCCAAAAAAAATTCAAACACTACCATAACAACCAAACCACCAACAACACCACTACATATAAACTTAACCCCCACCCCCCCCCACCCCCCCCCCCCCCCACAACACACAAAAACCCACCCCAACCCAACCCACAAAAACCACACCCACACTCAACAACCCACCCCCCCAACACCCCACCACACCCTCCAAAAAACCCCACTAAACACACAACCCCACCAACAACCCCCCCCACCACAACACAAACCACCCCCACACCACCAACACAAACACAAATACTCCCAACCCCCACTCTCATCCCCACCACACAACACACACCCCACAACAAAAACCCAAAAAATAATTATTATCCCCTACCACTATCCCACCCACTCTCACACACCACCCCACTCCACATACCCCCCCCCCCCCTATCCACATACCCAACAACAACCAAATCCAAACTTACAACCCCCCACCCACACACCCCAAACCCCAAAAATCACAACCCCCCCCAATTTCCCCCAACACAAAACCATCCCAACAAATTCACAACACCACCACAACCCCCCCACCCCCCAACCCCTATTTACTACAATCCACAAAATACACACAACCTAACACCCCCCCCAACACCAAAAAAACACACACTCACCCAACCTACCACCCAACAAATCAACACCCCAACATCAACAATAACCACCACCACCCCCCCCACCACCCCACACACCCCAAAACCACCCCCAACCACACACCCACCACCAACCCAACAACACACAACAACAACACACCCCCAAACCACATCCCCCCCCAAAAACACCCCCAACCAAACAAAACTAACACAAACCCCAACACACCACTCCATCCCACCCCCAAAACCCCCCACACCCCCCCCCAACACCACCACCACACCACACCACAACCATCACACAATCATCCCCATCCCTCACCACCCTATCTAATTTTTTACCTTATTAACCTTTAACATCTCTATATAAAACCCCCCCAACTAAAATCCAATATTCCCCCATAAATCAAATTAAAACAATCCTTCTCCAACAACCATAAATTATTTACACCTATTCAATATTCCCCCAAACCCCCTCAAAAAACATTCCCCATCTCCCCTTACACAAAATCCAAACCCAACCTTCCCCTCAAATTCTATCCTCATCAATTAATAATCATTCCTTCAACCACCTATACTAACAATCCCCTACACTCTATAACATTTCACAATTCATCAAATCCACCCTAAACACCCAATAAATCTCATCCCTAAATTACTTTCATCCTTCTTTAAAATTAATCAAATCCTATTACATCACACCACAACACACCCCCCCACCCAACAACCCCACAACCCCAACATCCTAAAACCCAAATACCCAACACCAACCACAAAAAACACACAATAAAAAAACAAAACACAACCCCCCCCCACCCCCCACCCCCCCCAACACCAAACCCACCACCCCCACCCAACCAACAACCACCCAACCCCCCCCACAAAACCCCCCCCACCCCCCCCCAACACACCACACACCAACCACAAACACACCCCAAACACCCAAACCCCACACAAACACAACCAACCAACCAACCCCCACAAACCACCCCAACCCCAACCACAAAACCACCACCCTCACCACACACCACCCCCCCAAATACCACCTACACCACCACAATACACCCCCCCCAAAAAAACCAACTACATACCACCATACCCCCCCCCCCCCCCCCCCCCAACAACCAACCCCTCACCAAACATCAACCCCTACCCCCCCCCTACCACCCTCCCCCCCCCAAACCCAACCAACAACCACACTAATCACAATTCACCCAATACTCACATAACAAAAAAAACTACATTCATCCCAAATTTATCCCCCAAATTACCTACAACCCAACCACAAAAACACCCAAACCCCAAACACACCACTAAACCCCTAACATCAAATACCCAAAAAAACCCACAACCATCCCCCAAACCCACCCCCCTCCCACCAAAACAACCCATTCAAACCCAAAACCCAAACCAAAAACACCCCCACCACATCCACCCACACAACACAAACAACACAAACCCCCCTAAACCCCCCCACCCACTCCCCACAACCCCCCCCCAAAACCACACCCCCCCCCACAACAACCACCAAACTCTCAATACCAACCAACCCAAATTCTCCCCCCCCCCACCATCCTCCCACAACATCCAAAAATACTCAACCCCCCCAAACCCCCCCCCCCCCCAACCAACAACTCAATAACAATCTAATCCCAATCCCCCCCCACCCCCAAAACACACAAACATAAATTCCTATCCCATATACTCCAACCCTATTTCTCAACCCCAACTCCTTCAATACCAACAACACAACACACCTTTAATATAATATCCATTTCTCCTCCCATCCTCCCTCCCACCCATAACAACCTAATCCTACCATACACAACATTCAATACCACACCCCACAAAACCAATAAAACAATCCAAAACACTCCCCATCAACCACAAACCCTTATAACCAACCCTAACACACCCCAACCACCCACCAAACCCCACACCCACACACACCCCACACAACCCACCCCCACCCACAACCCACCAACCCCAACCACCACACCCACCCCACACCCCACCCCCCACCCCCCCACCCAACCACCCCAACCCAAACCCCCCCACACACCCACCCCCAAACACCCCCCCCCCCCCCCCCTCCCCCCAAAAACCCCAACCAAACCACCCCAACCCCCCCCCAAACCCCCCCCACAAACCCCCCCCCAAAACCAACCCCCACCCCCCACACCCCCACCACTCCCACCAACACCCCCCCCACAACCCCACCCAACCCCCAACCAACACCCCACAACCCACAACAACACCCAAAACCCACCCCCCCCCCAACCACAAACCACCCCCACCCCCCCCCCCCACCCACAACCCCCACCCCAAACCCAAAAAACAACCCAACACCAAAACAACCCCCCAACAACCCCACCCCCCACACACCCCCCACACCACCACCCCACCCCCCCCACAACCCACCCAACCCCACACCCCCCCACCAACCCCCCCCCACCCCCCACCCCAACACCCCAAACACCCACCCCCCACCCCCACCCCACCACCCCCCACCACCCCCCCCCACCCCCCCCACCCCCCCCACCACAAACCACCCAACAACACACCCCCCCAACCCACCACCAAACCACCACCAAACCACCACAAACCACACCAACCCCACCCACAAAACCCCACCACCAACCCACCACAACCAACCAAACCCACCACAAAACCCACCACCAAACCCACCACCAACCACCACCCAACCCACACAAACACACCACCAAAACCCCCACACCAAACCCACCAACAACCCCACCACAAACCCACCAACAAACCACCACCAAACCACCACAAACCCCACACAAAACACCAACCACACACCCCCCCCCACCCATACCACACACCCCCCACCACACCCCCACCACCCCAACACCACACCACACCACCACAAACCCCCCCCACCCCCCACCCAACCACACACACCACCCAACAACAACACACAAAAAAAACCCCCACCAACCAAAATCCCACCACACTCACCAACCCAAAACCACCACAACACAACCAACCAAACCAAAAACCACCACACACACCATACCACAACCCCACCCACAAACCACACAACCCCCCAAAACCCACAACCCCCCAACCCCCAAAAACAACCCACACAACCCAACCACCCCAAACAACATCCCCCACCCCACCCCAAACCCCTACACCCACAAACCCCAACCACCCAAACAAAAAAACCCCCCAACCCCCCACCCCCAAATAACACAACAAAACCAACAAAACCCCAAACCCCCCAAACCCCCTAACACCATAACCACCACCCAAACAACCCAAAAACCCACACCACCAACCCCAACCACCCACCAAACAACCCTCATCACACCAACACCCAACAACCCCACAAACACAAAACACACAAATACCAAAACCCCCAACACCCCACCCACCCATACCCCTACACCCAACACCCCTCCCCCCACCCCCCCCCCCCAAAACCCAACAAAAAACCTCACAAATAAAACCCCAACCACCCCAATCACAACAACCCCCCCCAACCCACAATCACCCACCCCACACACACACCACAAAATCACCAACAAATTAAAACCAACAACAACAACAAATAATCCACAACCCAAACATCCAACCACAACCAACCCCCCATACCACCCCCCCCACCAACCAACCCCAACCCAAAACACACAACCCAACAAAAAAAAACCCCACACCACCCCCCCACCCCCACTCAACAAAACCAAACACCACCCCACTCCCCCCACAAAAAAAACCCCAACCACCACACCCCCAAAACCCAACCACAAAAACCCCCCCCCCCCCCCCCCAAACAAACCCACCAACCACCCCCACACCACCCCACAAACCCCCCCACCCCCAAACACACCCCCCACCCCCCCAACCCCACCAACACCCCCACCCACAAACCCACCCCACCCCCCAAAACACCCAAACAACCACCCCCCACCACCAAAACCCCCACCCCCCCCACCCCCACCCCCCCCCACCCCACCCCCCCCCCCACCCCACCACACCCAACACACCCACCCACCCACCCCCACCCCACAAACAACAACCCAATCACAACCACCACAACAACCAAAACAAAACAAACACACACCAAAACCCCCACACCCACCACACCCAACCCACCAACCCACACACCCCAAAAACCCTATCTAACAACCCCCCCAACCCACACCCCCCAAAAATACCCACACAACAACACAAACCACCCACCAAACCACACCAAAACAACATCACCCAAACACTAAACAACACATCCAAACCCCAAAACACAAACACAACCCACCACCCCTCCCATACCCCCCCCCACCCAAATAACCAAAACCCCCCCACCCCAACCCCCCCACCCCACACCCACCAAACCCACAACACAAAACAACCCCCCACAACCAACCAACAACAACCACCCCCAACACCTTAATACCACACAATAACACCAACCACCAACACAACAACATCCAAACACAACCCAACTACCACCCACCCCACCCACCACCCCACACACCATACACCCACACCAACAACACCCACAAACATCAACAAATCACAAACAATCCACCCAACCCAACCCAAACCAAACACCACCCACCACAAACAAAAAAATAAACCCCCCCAACAAAAACAACCACAAACCAACACACAACACCCCACCCCCCACAACACCCCCACAACCCCCCCCACCCCCCCCAATCCACCCCCCACACCCTACAACCCCAACCAATTACCCAAAACCAACTCCTCCAACCCCACCCCAACACCAAAAAACCAACAACCCCCCCCACCCACCCCCCAACCCCACACCCCCACACCCACCCCCACCCACACCAACCCCCCCAAACCCTCCCCCCCACACCCCCCCCCAAACAAACCAAAACCAACCACAAAACACAACAACACTCACCCAACAAACAAACCACATACACACCACCCACACCCACACCCCCCACATCACCACAACAAACCCCCCCCCACCACCCCAACACACAAAACAACCCACCACCCCCAACCCCACAACCCAAACACAAACAAACCAACCAACAAACACCCCACACAACACCACCCCCCACCACAACCACACCCACCCCAACCCCCCCCACCCCACCACAACAACAACACAACACACCCCAACACACACACAACCTACCACAAAAAAACCCAACAACACCCCCCCCACCACCCAAAAACCCCCCCCCCCACATCACACCACCCAACCAACCACCCACACACCCCCCAAACCAAAACACCACACACCCACCCCACCACCCAAAACCCAAACACCCTCAACAAAAAAACAACACACCCACACCCACAAACCCAACCCACAACCCCACAAACACCCACACCACAACCCCCAACTACCAAACACCACCCAAACCCCCCCCCAAACACCACCCCACACAACCCCCCAACACCAATAAACCCAACACAACCACCCCCCCCACACAAACCAACACAAACACCACAACCACCCAAAACCCCCATCCTCCACAAAACCACCATCCAACCAATCAAACCCCACACCCCATCACAAACACCCCAACCACACAACCCCCCCAAACCCCACTAAATCCTCAAATCCAACAACTCCATACAAACCAACAAACATCTATTCTACTCCCCCCTCATAATAACACCACCCCCCCACCCAACAAAAACCACCCCCCAAAACCACCACACTACCACACCAAAACAAACACAACACCACCCCCCCCCCCACCCACCCCACCCAACCCAACACCCCCCCCCACCCACACCCACACAACCCAACCCCACCCCCCCCCCCAAATATCCATCCCCCTCACCAATCCACCCACCATCACACAAAACCCAACAAAACCCCACTCCAAAAAACAACAAACAATACACCCACAATCCCCCCCACTACACACCCCACACCCCAAAATTCTACCTTACCAAATCTCACAACAACCCACAAACATAAAAAAACACCTTTCAATACAAAAAAAAACCATATACCATTTACTACTCTACCCACCCCCTTTAACCACCCCACCAACCCAATTCTCCACCCCCAACCAACAATCCCATTCCTATTCAATAAAATAACCTATACCTTATTTTTCAACCTTTATAATTAATCCCCCACCCATTTCTATACACAATACCACAAAAAAACACAAACTCCCCTAACTCTCCCCCCATTACCATCCAATTTATTCCTTAATATTCTCCTCCATCCCCCAAACACCTCATTCCCATCATTTCCTAACATTTCATTCTTCTTATTATTATATCACCATCACCACTCAATCCCCACCACCCAAACCAAATCAACACCCCAAACCAACCCCACCCCAACCACCCATACCCCCCCCACACCCCACCCCAACAACCCCACAAATACCAATACCCCCAATCATCAATACCAACCCAACCAACTACCCCCCTAACATAACAACATTACAATCATATACCCTATATCCTTTCACACCCCCCTAAACAAATATCATATCTATCATATATATATATATATCATATATATATTAATACTTATAATATATAAACTAATACTAACACTAACACAACAAACACACACCACTAAACACACCAACCCACACACCCCCCACACCCCCCCCACAACCCCCCCCAACCCCCCACAAACCCCACCCCCCACCACCCACTCCCCCCACCCAAACAACCCCCAACACCACACCACCCCACACAAACCACCCACCCCACACACCACCCCCTCCACCTCCCCCCCCCCCAACCCCCCAACCAACCACCCAACCCCACCCACACCCACCCCACCCAAACCCCCACCAACCAAAACCCCCCAACACCCCAACCCAAACCCAAAAACAAACAAATCCCCTAACAACCCCTACCCCCCCCCCCCACCAAAACCCACACTACCCACACACCCCCCCCACCATCCACAACCACAAACAACAACACCCAACCAAACCACACAACCACACACACACACCAACCACACACACCATCACACAACAACAACACCACAACACACACACACACCCACACACACCTCACAACCACACACACCCACACACACCAACACACACCCACACACCACACACTCCACAAAACACCAACAACACCACACACACACACACACAACCTCAAACCACACACAACCACACACACACAACAACAAACCACACCAAACACAACCACACATACCACACCCACACACACACACCCAACAAACACACACACACCACACACTCACCACAACACCACACACACACCACACACACACACACTTCCAAACACACCCATACCCAATCACACACACACACACACACTACCACACACCCTCACACTCTCCACACCCCAAAAACAAAAAAAACCCACCCTACCCCCAACAACAAACCAAACAAACTCAACCAACACACAACACCACCCAACACAACAACCCAACTACTAATAAACCTCCCTCCATTACCCCCAAACACCCAACCCAACACAACCTAAAACCCCCAAACCCACCCCACCACCCACCCCACCCCCCCCCACAACACACACCCCACCCCACCAAACCCCCTCCACACCACCCCCACCCCCCCAAACCAACCCACCCCCCCCCCAACACTAACAACTATACCCACAAAAATCACAATCCTCTTAAACACCAACAACTTATCCACCTACCATAACATAAAACACCTAACACTAATACCACACTACCCCATCAAAACCACAACCAATCCACACACCAACCACAAAACCACTACCAAACCACCACCCAACAACTACACCACACTACTAACAACACCACCCACCACAAATCCACCAACAACTAAAACACCAACCCAAAAAACACAACCACACCACCACCCAACAAAACAAACAACAACACAACACAACAACAACAACCACTTTCTACAACACCACCCAACCACAACAACACCAACCACACAAACTCAAACATAACCCACAACACAACCACCAACCAAACAACACAACCCCCCCATCCACCCACACACCACAACCACCCCCCCAACCACCCCCCAACCACACCCCCCCCCCACCCAACATCCCATCACCCCCCCACACACCCCAACAACCCAACAACACCCCAACCAACCCCCACCCCCACCCCCCACCCCCCAACCCCCCCCAACCCCCCCCCCCCACCACCCCCCCCAACCACACCCAAATAACAAACACACACCCCCCACCAAAACACAAAAACCACACCCCAAAACATAAACAACCACAAACACCCCACCCACCACACACACCACCCCCCACAAACCCCACCACCAAACCCACACACCAAAACACCCACCACAAACCCAACCAACCCCCCAAACAAAAACAAACCACAACCAAACCCCCCACCCAACAAAAAAAAAACACAACCCCCCCAACACACAAAAAAACCCAAACCCCAACCAAACACACCCCCCACACCCACACACTAAACACCCAAAACACAACACCCCCACCCACCCACACACACCCCCCCCCCCCCCCCAACCCCCCCCAACACCACAAACACCCACCCCCCACCCCCCACCCCAACAACCCCCCAACCCCACAAACACAACCCCCCACCCCCCCCCCACCCCCCCCCAACCACACACCCAACCACCCACACCAACTACCCCACCCCCCCCCCCCCCCCCCCCCCCCACACCCAACCACCCCCACACCCCCACCCCACACCACAAACCCCACACACTCCCCCCCCCCACACACCCCCCCCACCCACCAACCCCCCCACAAACAAAATAACAAACCCCCACCCCACACAAACCACACCAACCACCCACCACCCACCCACCCACCCACAACAACCACCCAACCACCCCCACACCCCAACCCCCCACCCCCCCCCCCCCCACACCCAACCCCCCCACAAACCCAACACAACCCACCCCCCACCAACACCCCCCCCCCCCCCCCCCCCCCCACCCCACAAAAAACACCCCCCACCAACCCCCCCCCACAACCCCAAACCACACAAACCCCACCACACCCACAACCCCCCACCACACCCACCCAACAACCACAAAACCCCCACCACCCCCCACCACCACACACACCACCAAACCCACCACCCAACACAACCCCACCACCCAACCCAAACAACAACCCCACAACTAACACCACCCCCAAAAACCCCAAACCCCACCACACCCCCCCCCAAACCAAACCTACACACCAAAACCAACAACCCACCACCCCCAAAACCCCCCCCCCCCCCAACACACCACCACACAACCTCTTACACACCACCAACCCAAACCCCCACACAACAAACCAAAACAAACAAAACAAACACCACACCCCCCCCACCCCACCAACAACCACCCACCCCAACACCCCACCACACCCCCCCACAAAACACACCCAAAAAACAAACCCCCCCCACCCAACAATCCCCCCCCCAACACCCAACACCCCCACCCCCACCAAACTCCCCACAACAAACAACACCACCACCCAACACACCACACAACTACCAAAACACCCCAACACCTACACCATATAACTACAGATCCCCACCAATCACCAAAACCACACCATCCCTACCACATATCTACCATTGTCCCAAACATACACACATCAAATATAAACCCCACCAACCCCCCCCCACCACAACATACCACCCCCCAAATATCTACACCCTATCCACACCCCTACCCCAACCACCCCTACACCCCCAACAACAACCTACCACAACACCCACCCCACCCCCCAAACCCCACCCAAACCAAACCACAACCCCCACCCCAACCACAACCACCACCCCCACACCACCCACCCACCCCCACACAACACCCCACCAAACCCCCACCCCACCCAACACCAACCACACACACAACTCACACACCCCAATCACCCACTCCCCCCCCCCACAACAAACAACACACCACAACCCACACACTCACCCACACCAACCACACAACCACCACCCACCCCCATCCCCCCCCACAACCCCCCACCCACCCACCAAAACAACCCCCCCACAACTCCAAAACCAACCACACCCCCCACCACCCAACCCCACACCCAACCATCCAACCACCCCACCCCCACCCCACACCACCCTAACCCACACAAACACAAACCCCAACACCCACACACCACCACACACCCCACACAACCCACCCAACAAAAAAAAACAAACACCAATCAATCAACCACCCCACACCACACCACACAACCACACCAACCCCCAACAAACCCCCCACACCCCCCAACCCCCCCACCAACCCCCCCACCCCAACCACAACAAAACACCCACCCCAACCCCAAACCCCACCCACACCCCCCACACAACACCCCAAAACAAACCCCCCCAAAACCCCCCCACCCCACCACAACCCCAAAACCACACCCCAACCCCCACCCCACAAACCAACCAAACCACCCACCCCAAAACACCCACCCAACCCACCACACCACCCCCCCACCCCCCCCACACCCCCCCCCCCCCCACCCCCCCCACCAAATCCAAAACAAAACAACCACCCCCCCCCCCCCACCCACCCAAACACACACCAACAAACCCAACCCAAAAACCCCACCACAACCCCTCCCCACCCCAACACCCCCACACCTAACAACACATAACCAAAAACAACACCACACCACCCCAAACACCAAACCACCCCCAACAAACAAAACACAAACACCACACACCCCACCCACAAACAAAAACCCACCAACCCACACCACACAACCCAACACCCAAACCACACACAACCCAACTCACACAACACCCCAAACCACCTCCACCAAACACAACCCACACCAACCCACACAACCCCCAACACAACTCCACCACACCCAACACCCACAACCCACCCCCCCAAAACCCCCCCAACCACAACCCCCCCAACACCACACCCCCCAACACCCCCCCCCCCCACCCCCCACCCAACCCACACCACCCCCCCCCCAACACACCAACCAACCCCCCCAAAACCCCCCCCCAAACCCCAACACACCCCCCCCCCCCCCCCAAAAACTACCCCCCACCCCACAACCCCCCACCACACCACAAACCCCCCCCCACAACCCCACCCCAACCCCCCCCACAACCACCCACCACCACAACCAACAACCAAACCACCCCCCCCAACCAACAACCCAACCACCCCAACACCAAACCCCCCCCAACCCAAAAAACAAATCAACCCCAACAACAACACAACCCCCCCACACACACACAACCCCCACACCCCCCCCCACCACACCCCACCACCCACCAACACACACCCAACCCCCACACCCCCCCACCACCCACCCACCCCCCCCAACCACCCCAAAACAAACCCCACCCCACCCCCACCCCAACACCCCACACCCCCCCCCCCCCCCCACCCACCCCCCACACCAAACCCCACAACACAAACACACCAACCCCACCCACCAAACCCCCTCACCACCAAAAACCAACACCAAACCCCACACAAACCCCACCACAAACCACCACCAACCCCACCCACAAACCCCACCACCAAACCCACACACCAAAACCCACACCAAACAACCACAACCCCAACACCAAACCCACCCCCCAACAAAACCCACCACAAAACAAACCAACAAACACACCAAAATTACCCCTACTTCAAACACCTAAACAAAACCCACCAATAAACACCACCCCCAACAAAACCCACCCACACAAACTCCAACCAACACAAACACCCCACACCCCTACCAACCCACCCAAACTCCCACACCCCCCCACCCCACCCCACACCAAACCCACCCCACAAAACCCCCCCCCACTCCAACCAAAACACCCCTCCAACCACAATCATCACCCCAAAACACACCCACACACCAAAACCCACACTCAAACCCAACCCCAAACACCAACAAAAAACCAAACCCCCCATCATCCAAAAACACACAAAAACAAACCCACACACCACCCACACAACACCAACCAACCACCCAACACACACAAACACCCCATACACAAAACCCCCCACCACACTACCCACCCCTACCCCCAACCCAACAAACCCCCAACCCCCAAACACACCAAACACCCACCCCCCAACCCAAAATACCACCCATACCCCCAAACACCCCCAACAACCAACCCCACCCCCAACCCCAAAAACAAACCACCCACAACAACAATACACCCCCATCCACTACACCCCCAACCCCCAACCCCCACAACCTACCCCCCAACACAAACCCACAAAACCACAACACACCAACACCACTACCACAAAACCACTCCAACAACCACATACACCCTCCCCCCCCCACAACCCCCAACACACACCCACACTCAAACCCAAACCTAAAATCCCAAACAACCAAACACCCAACCCACCCCAACCCCCTACACCATCCACAAACCCAACACCTCAATAAACTCATCAAACCTAAAAACAAAAACATCCCATCAACAACCAAATACTAAAAACATACAAATAATACACCCTTACACACACCCACCCTCATCCAAAAACAAATAAAATTTATCTCTATCCAAACATAACAAAAAACAACAACCCACCACCCCAAAAAATCTCCTCAAACCCTTTAAAACCCCCTAACCCCAAAAAAAATATCCTAACCATCACCACCACACAAAACCCCAAAACAAACTCACCACACCAAAACAAAACCACACACCCACAACACCCCCCCACCCCCACACCACCCACCCCCCCACCCCACCTACACAACAACCACAAACAAACAAACCTAAACACACCCAAACACACCACCACCCCCCACCCCAAATCCCCCACCAATCCCCCCCCAACCCCTCCCCCCCAACCCCCCAACCCCCCCCCACCACCAACCAAACACCTCCCCACAAAATACAACCAACCCACCCACCCACACCAAACAACCATACCAAAACTACACCACAAACATAACATCAACAACAACAAACACATACCACATAACAAACAACAACAACCTACAACCCCAAACCCACCAAAACACACATCTCCTTTAAACCCTCCCAACACACCCACCCCCCACATCCCCCCACTATCAAACCCTCTTAATAAACCTACCAATACCAACCTCCATTTCCATCACCAAAAAACAATAACCTTACACATAAAAAAACCATACCCACCCTACACCATAATACAACAAACAAAACAACCACCCCACCCCCCCCAAAAAAACATAACCCCCCCCCCACCACACCACCCCACCCACCCCTTACACATACAATTCACTTAAACAACAATACAAAACAAACACCCATCACCCACTAACAACTTCAACACAACAAACAAAAACCCAAACTCTAATCAAACCATACCATTCTCTTCCTCACAACAACCACCCCCACAAAACCCACCAATCACCCAAAACCACAACTCACACAAAAACCCAAATAAACTTCACTCCCAATTAACTCCCAACAAAAAACATAACCATTCTACAAATAAAAAAATAAAAACAAAAAAACCATAAAATAACCCCTCCTTCATTATAACAATACACTCAAACCCATAACATAACCACCCCACACCCACCACCACCCCCCAACACCCACTCACCCCAACAACCCCCCCCCCCCACCACCCCCAAAAACACCCCCCCAACAAACCAACAACCAACCACAAACCCACACCCCACAACCCAAAACCTAAACCCATACACCAAACCACCCACCCCCACCACCCCCCCCACCCCCTCCCCCCCCCAAACACACAAAACACCACAACCCACAACAATCAAACCCCAACAACTCCACCCCACACATATCAACAATAACCACACCCTACTCTATACATCATACTAAAACAATAAAATAACTTAAATCCTTTTTCTTCCACCTCCCCTCTACAAAACCCCACTCTCCTAAAAAATTCTCAAACCACCCATCACAACCCCCCCCCATACACAACCTCAACCAACTCCACAATAAAATCTTACATTTTAAATAACATTCCTTATTTACATACAATCAAATAAAACACACACCACCACCACAACCCCCACCAAACCCACCACCCCCCCCACCACCACCAAACAACACCACCCAAATCCAACCACCCTCAAAACAAATCAAAAACAATCACCCCCCCCCACCCTACACCAAAACCCCCATACACAACTACCACACCCAAACACCATAACACCCCAATACACACTACACCACAAACCAACCCCACCCCTCCAAAAAAAAACACTCATAAAAACAACACACCAAAAAACCACATACCCCCACCTAACCCCCATTCCATTAACACCTCTTCAACCTCTCATCCATCCCCCATCTACATAAATCCCTATCCACCTAATCCCCACCACCAAATCACCAACCCACACAACCACCCCAACAAAAAACAACAATCATACACAACCCCATCCTCCATACCTAATAAACACCCTCAACCCAACAACCAACCCCCCCACACCAACCAAAAACCCAAACCAAAAAAAAAACAAACCCCCCACTACCCCCACAAACACAACACCCACAAACCCAACCCCATAATCCCTCAAATTCCTATATAAAAAAACCAATCCCTACAAATACAATCTAACTATACTTCACCACATATCACCCAAACCCCCCAACCAATCTAATAACACCCCCAAAACAACCCCCACAACCACCACCCTCAAAAAAAAACCCCACACACCCCCCCCCCACCCACCCCACCCCACCCCTACCACCCCACACACAACAAACCCCCCACCCAAAAACCACCCACACCAACCACACCACCCAAAAACCAACACAAACCCCACCCACCCACACCACCAATCAATACAATACCACCCTCTACCAACCAACCTACTAACACACCAAACACATTCCTAACCCCTCCCTCCCACCACCCCATCCAACAAACACAAACCCATCCCCAAAACAAACACAAACCCATATCTCTATTCTTCCTACTCTACAACCCCTAAATACCCACCCAACATACACCACCCCCCACCACCATCACAAACAAAAAAAACTACCCCACCAACATATTCACCAAAAAATACCCAAAACAATAACACAACAACAACCCCAAAAACCAACCTCACCCTCAAACCTCCCTCAAAACCAAATCTACACCACCCACCCCCCCCCCCACAAATCCCATAAAAAACCAAACAAATACTACAAAAAAACATATCACAACCAACCCCCCCACACAACACCACCATAACCCAAATCAAAATTCAACCAACCACCCCTCCCACCCCCCTCAAACCCCCCCCCACCCCCACACCCAACACCCACTAAAACAACAAACAACCTACCCTCAAAATACAACCCCCACTTACCACCCCCCCCACCCCACAACAATTTCAACCCACCAACCAAATACCCAATCCCAAACCCCCCCCCCCCCTATAACACTAATCTAACCTAAAAAACCAAAACACAACAAACAACACACTAACACACAAACACAACAAACCACACAAAAACACCAACACACATAACCCACACCCCCCCCCACACACCCACAACCCCCCCCCAACCCCCCAAAAACCCACCCCCCCCAACCCCCCCCAAACCCCCCCAACCTACAAAACCCCCAACACAACCCCCCCTCACAAACCCCAACTCCCCCAACCACACCCCCCACACCAACCCCCCCCCCCAAACACCACACCCAACAACCCCAAACCCCACCAACCCAAACCCCCCAAACCACCCCACCCCACCCAAACCCCCCAACAACACCAACACACACAACCAAAAAACCAAACCAAAACAACACCAACCCCACCACCAACCCATACACCACCCCACAAAACACACCATCCCCACACCCCAACCCACATCAAACAAACAACCACACAACACACACACACAAACAACACACACAAACACACCACACACACCACACACACACCAAACACTACCACTCACAACCACACACACAACACACCACACACACACACACAATCCACAACACACTACACTACTCCAAACACTCTATCACAATCCACTACACACATATCTCACTCATCACCAACTACACCCACACAACCCACACTACACACCACACACACCTCTACACCACACCATCCTCCACTCTCATCCACAACACACATACCTTACTCCTCTCACTCACTACTCTCACACCACACACACCACACTCTCCTACTCAACTCCACACTCTACTCCATACTCTCCATAACACTTCCTCTCTCTCCTATCACTCTCTCTTCACCCACACACACTCACAAAACACCCACACACTCATCCTCTCTCAAAAAAATAATTAAAACAAAATTTCAATTACATATCCCCATCAATCAACCTCTCAATCTTACATACTATCATATCAAAATTCTATCCAACTCCTTCTTCAATACATCCTTATTAACCATTACTCAACTTCCCCAACACATAATTTCCCCCCCTCTCCATCCAAAAACATTACACCTACCCCCACACTCTCTAATAACCCCAAACCCCTCCTATTCAACATCCCTCTTCATCCACCTCCTTTCCATCCCCCAACCCCCCCCTTCACCTTCATCTTACCCTCATCTTAACTCCCTTCATCTTAATACTCCCTTTCCCATCTTATACTCCCCCTTCCATCTTATAACTCCCCCCCTTTCATCTTATATCACCTTCATCTTTTTTAAACTACTTTCCATACTTATACTCCTTCACTCTTATACTCTTTCATCTTATACTCACCTTCATCTTATATCACTTCCATCTTCATAACTCCTTCATATTATACTCATTAATCTTCCCATACTCCATCATTTCCATACTCCCCCCTTCATCCATACTCACTTCATCTTATATTCCTTCCATCTACATACTCCTTCATCTTCATACTACCTATCATCTTCCAAACAAACCAAAACTAAACTCCAACCACACACACCCACCAACTAAATCAATCACATATCCCAACCACTACCTCACCCCCCCATCCCCCCCACCTCCCCACCAACCACAACCACCCCACCCCCACCAACCCAACAAACACACAAACCACCCCCACCCCCCCCACACAACCACACAACAAACCCCAACCCCCACACCACCCACCCCCAAACCCCCCAAACCACCACCCCCCCCCCCACATCCCCCCACAAAAAAAAACCAACCCCACAAAACACAACACCCAAACACAAACACAAAACAAAACCACCAACACCACCCCCACCCCCACACCCAACCCCACCAACCCCACAACCCCCAACCCTCAACCCAAACAACCACACAAACCCTACCACACAAAACAAACCCCCCACTCTAACCCAAACACCCAACACACCACCCCAAAACCACAACACACCATCCACAACAAACACCCCCCACCAATAAAAAATACACCTAAAACCCAACCAACCCCAAACACACCCCCCAAAACCAACACACACAAAACACCAAAACAAACTCACCCCCCCCCACAAACACCCACCAACCCCCCCCCCCCCCCCCCCACCCCCCCCCCACAAACCCCACAAAACACCCCACCCCACCCCAACAACACACCACCCCCACACACACACCACCCACCCCCCCCCCAACACCCCCCTCACACACCAAACACCACTAAACCCCACCCCCCCCCCCCCCCCCCCCCCCCACACAAACCCCCACCACCACCCCCCACCATCACCACAACAAATCCCCCCCCCCTACTACAACCACCCCACAACCACCCACCCCCACCCAACCCACCACCACAAAAAAAAAAAATCACCACAAACCACACAACAACACAAAACCCACCACCCAACCCACACAACCCACCCAACCCAACCACCCCACCAAACCTACACCCCCACCCCACCCCCCCCACCACCACAACCACCCCCCCCCAAAAACCCCAAACACAACAACCCCAAACAACCACCCCCCACCCCCCCCCCCCCCCCAACCAAAAAAAAACCAACCCAACCCCCCCAAACACCCCCACCACAACCAAAAAAAACCCCCACACCACCACAAAACCCAACCACAACCACCCCCACCACAACAACCCCCCACCACCCCACCTACACCACACCCAAACAACCCCCCCCTAACATACCCACCACCAACCCCCCCAACTACACACCCACCACAACACACCCCAAACCCAACCCCCCCATCCCCACCACCCCCCCAACACCAACACCCCACCCACCACCCACCCCAACCAACACCCACCACCAACCCACAATACCCCCCCCCCCCCCAACACACCACATCACTCTCAAACCCTCAATCCTCCCCAACACACCCCACAAACCCCACCAAACTAATATACTAACACAAACCCTTAATCAACACCCAATCAACACAACCCCAAAAAACACAATATACCCCACCATCACCAAACCCCCACACACACACCCAACCCAAAAAATAACCAAAAAAAACAACCCACCCCCCACCACACAAACCCAACCCAAACCACAAACCACCCCCAACACACAAAACACACACCACCAACCAACCAACAACCCCCACAACACCCCACACACACCAAACAAACCCCAACAAAACCACCAACCCAACACAACAACCACACACACCACCCAACAAACAAAAACAAAACACCCACACAACACCCCGTCTCTCACTCTCTGGTCTCTCACTCTCTGGTCTCTCACTTTCTGGTCTCACTCTCTGGTATCTCATTCTCTGGTATCTCACTCTCTGGACTCTCACTCTCTAGTCTCACTCTCTGGTCTGTCACTCTCTGGTCTCTCACTCTTTGGACTCTCACTCTCTGGTCTCACTCTCTGGTATGTCACTCTCTGGTCTCTCACTCTCTGGTCTCTCACTTTCTGGTCTCACTCTCTGGTCTCTCACTCTCTCTCTCTCTCTCTGGTTTCTCACTCTCTCTCTCTCTGGTCCTGGTTTTGAAGATATAACCAGTAAAGGACAGACCTAGACGGCTCGTCAAGAAAACAAGAGACAGCATCGTTGGAGTCTGTTTTTGGGGCGACACGATGGAAGACCACAGTGACAGCGGTTAAAGCTTGTGCCTCACATCAAAAAGGTCCTGGGTTTCCTTCCACCTCCAGGCCTTTCTGAGTGGAGTTTGCAGGTTCTCCCTGTGTCTGCAAAGGTTTCCTCCGGGTGTTCCGGTGTCCCCTTCCACTATAACATGTACAATAGGTCTGAATGTAGTGAGTGAATGATTGGTTTGAGGTTTGATGTCAGTGTATTCAGAGTCTTGCTTCACCGTGTGGAGAGAATGGAAAATATCTGAACTCACTATCTGAAATTGTAAAGTGCTTTTAGTGACCTTGGTCTCTAAAATGTGCTGTTATTAGAAGCTTACTTACTTACTTGCTTTCAGATTCTCTGCGGCGAGAGACCAGAGACCAGTCCTCCGGATCTCTGAGGTCTCCTGGTCTAGGATCCGGTCCTGGGTCAGATCCTGGGTCAGATCCTGGGTCAGATCCTGGATCAGATCCTGGATCAGATCCTGGTCCTGGCTCAGGTCTGGAGGTCCTCAAGTCTCGAAGGAGGAGGTCGGTCTTCCTTCACACTGGAGTCCGGATCTGTCCCCAGGAAAGTCTTGGTGACGTCCTGTCCAGTCACCGCAACTACTACCAGCTGAGAGGTCAGACTCAATGCTAACCCGCTAACTCAACGCTAACCTGCTAACTCAATGCTAACCCGCTAACTCAACGCTAACCTGCTAACTCAATGCTAACCCGCTAGCTCAACGCTAACCTGCTAACTCAATGCTAACCCGCTAGCTCAATGAAGATTAAGGACTTGGTTCTAGTTCTTGACCCGGTTATGGTCCTAGTCCTGGTCTCAGTCCCTGACCTGGTCCTGGTCTCAGTCTCTGACCTGGTTCTGGTGTCAGTTTGCCAGGAGGCGGTGTGGGAGGCTTTTCGGATCTTCTTGGATCGGATCCCTGGGACCTCGGAGTACCAGTCCTGGGTCCAGGCCTGTCAGACTGAGTCACTGTGCATCTCCAACATCGCCCTGAACTTCAGCAGCTCTGAGGAGCATCTGAGCCTGGTCCACAGGGTAAGTCCATCCTCCTCCTCTCACCTCCTCCTCCACTCACCTCCTCCTCCACTCACGTCCTGCTTCTCTCTCTACTCCTCCTCTGTTTAGACTTTTATAATGACCGATCTTCCTCAAATTCTGTTTCTTTGCAGAGAATGAACCGAGTGAGAGACCACAGACCTCCCTCACGGTGAGCCTCCTCCTCTCTACTCTCTCCTCTCTCTTCCCCTCTCTCTCCTCCTCTCACTCCTCCTTCTGTCTCCAGGGCGACCGTCACAGCGGCTCCAGTTCACAGACCTCCTCACATCTCTGGTATTTGACTTTTTATATCAACAAACAGGTACACACAGAGACACACACAGAGAGAGACACAGACACACACACAGAGAGAGACACAGACACACACACAGGCACACACACAGAGACACACAGACACACACACACACACACAGAGAGAGAGAGAGAGACACACAGACACACACACACAGAGAGACACACAGACACACACACACAGAGAGAGACACACACACACAGACACACAAACACACTTTTGTGTTTTGGTTTTCTGTTCAGGTTCTAAAGCTCCGCCCACAGTTCAGTCCGTTGTCACAGCGGCAACGAGCCGAACCAGCCAATCACAGACGTCCTCTGATGACGTAGACCGAGATAACCTGATCCCTGAGGTCTCTGAAGTCCCTATGGTCTCTGAGGTCCCTGAGGTCTCTGAAGTCCCTATGGTCTCTGAGGTCCCTGAGGTCTCTGAAGTCTCCATGGTCCCTGAGGTCCACAGTGACTCCACAGAGAAGCCTGCTCCAAATGTAGACAAGATTTTAGACCAAGGAGAAGACCAGGCCATAGACCAAGCCCCAGACCAGGCCATAGACCAGACCGTAGATCAGAATGTAGACCAGACCGTAGAGCAAACCGTAGACCAGACCGTAGATCAGACCGTAGATCAGACCGTAGATCAGACCGTAGATCAGACCGTAGATCAGACCATAGACCAGACCGTAGACCAGAGGGACCTACCTCTGGACCAGCGTGTGGACTGGACCGTGGACCTCCTGGACCCGGGGTACAGGGAGCTGCTGGAGGAACAGGACTCACTGCACGACCTGAGCAAACATCTACAGGAACAGGTAACACCAGCTTCTCCTGTCCCAGGACCTCAGCCTGAGAACCTCCGCCTGAGAACCTCAGCCTGAGAACCTCCGCCTGAGAACCTCAGACTGAGAACCTCAGCCTGAGAACCTCAGCCTGAGAACCTCAGCCTGAGAACCTCAGCCTGAGAACCTCAGCCTGAGAACCTCAGCCTGCGAACCTCAGCCTGAGAACCTCAGACTGAGAACCTCAGACTGAGAACCTCAGACTGAGAACCTCAGACTGAGAACCTGAGAACCTCTTGTGGTTGCAGATGCAGAGCGCCTTCGTCTCTCTCCCGAGCTTCAGGTCTCTGTCTGTGATGGACATCAGGTCAGTACACCCTCTGTCCCTAGTCCCCAGAGACCCAGACCTAAACCCAAGTCGGAGATCAAGACCCAAATCTGAGACCCAGACCCCACTCTCAGACCAAGACCCAAGTCTGAGACCAAGACCACAGAGTGGTCTGGGACCAGGTCCACTGGTCCAGATTGGGTTCAGGAACCTTACTTTGTCACTCTGCTTTCAGAACCATCCATAGTGGGATCTCGGTACAGTTCTCGCTCCTGTTGAGGACCCCAGACCTGGTCTTGGCCCGGACTTCAGACCCAGATCTACAAGACCTGATCCGGACCAGACTCAGAGACGAGTCACTGCTGCCTCTAGACCTGACCTCACTCAGTTTCAGTCCAGGTACCAAACTACTACCACTACTACTACTAATGCTACTTCTACTACTACAGAGCCTTGTACTGCATGTTTGTGTATAAGTCTGATGTTGTGCAGAGAAGACTGGGTGATGTGTTCTCTTGTCGTTTCAGCGGTGCTTGTGTCGCCTGTGCCCCAGGTGAGCTCTCATTATTTCACATATATATTTCCTGAGTGAGACATTTTGCCTCTGATGAACCAGAACAGGACAGACATTTTGGCTCTGATGAACCAGAACAGGACAGACATTTTGGCTCTGATGAACCAGAACAGTAGTAAGTAGTAGTAGTAATCTTTATTTATATACCGCCTTTTCACTGCAGATCTGAGTCTCAAAGCGGTTTACAATTGTTAATTTTTGGGCATTTGTCTCTCACTCCACACAGAGATGGGAGCGGGGTCGCCAGTACAGGAGGCGCATGCCAGAACTATTGGACATATTTTTAGTGGTAGGGGAAACCGGAGTACCCGGAGGAAACCTACGCAGACACGGGGAGAACATGCAAACTCCACTCAGAAAGGCCCTGGTCCGACCGGGATTCGAACCCAGGACCTTCTTGCTGAGAAGCGAGAGTGCTATCCACTCAGCCACCGTGCCGCCCAGAACAGGACAGACATTTTGGCTCTGATGAACCAGAACAGGACAGACATTTTGGCTCTGATGAACCAGAACAGGACAGACATTTTGGCTCTGATGAACCAGAACAGGACAGGCATTTTGGCTCTGATGAACCAGAACAGGACAGGCATTTTGGCTCTGATGAACCAGAACAGGACAGGCATTTTGAGATGTTTCTGATATTTTCCTCTTGTGTCTTCAGCCGACTGAACCAGACTCACACAAGTTAAAAGTGGTGCAGGAGGTGGAGGAGGTGCAGCAGGAGACGGAAGTGGAGAGGCCTCCTCTGATGCCGCTGGAGGAGGAGAAAGCTGTGGTCTCTCTGCTGGTCCCCAGCCCCATGACCTCTGTGGAGACCTCAGTGGAGACCTCAGTGGAGACCTCCAGGCCCCTTCTCCACAGCCCAGGACCTTCTCCTGAGGCTGAAGACCAGACCACACACACAACCATCTCTCCCAATGAGCTCCCAGAAGATCCAGGCTCAGACAGCTCCTACAGACCTCCCACCACCGACAAGGTCACATCCCCAGAGGAGGTCACCACACCCCCAGAGGAGGTCACCACTCTCCCAGAGGAGGTCACCACACCCCCAGAGGAGGTCACCACACCCCCAGAGGAGGTCACTACACTCCCAGACATCACCGGACAACCGGCAACGCAGCCACCTCCAGATGATCAGGAGAATGCCATTCCAGAGGAGGGGGAGATCCAGAGGAACTTAGAAGAGGGTTCCAGAGGAGTGGAAGTGCTGAGGGAACCTGAGCTTTTCAACAAAGACCTGAAGACTGAAACAGCGATGGATTCTAAACATCTGGGTGGAACCGGGGACATAGCAGCTCCTCAAGAGGTGGTCGTACGGACAGATTTGCCTGAGCCTGATCCAGAGACTTCAGAAGGAGCTCCAGAACCTGCTGACAGTGAGCGAGGAGATGGAACTGTTGTAGTCGGAGAAGCCGTGTCTCAAGATGAAAATCTGAGGCAAGAAATTGAAAGTGTGGATTGGATTCATCCGTACGGGAAAATGGGAGCGGATTTGGAAGACGAGGTGAGACAGGAAGCAAAGGGAGAGGTGGAAGAAGCAACGCCGTTCACCACAAAACTGGAAGACGAGGTAGTGCCAATGGAAGTCGAGAAAGAAATGGTATTGGAGATAGAAGCTGAGTCTGATGAGAAGGTTGTCAGCTCAAAAGAGGAGGAACCAAAGATCAGAGAAATAGATAGCCCAAAACTAACAGAGCCACAGACAACAGCAGAGGACATTTTTGTAGTCCTTCCATCACCAGAAGATGAAGAAACTGTAGTGCAAACTGAAGGGCCAGAGCTCAAAGAGACAAAACCAATGACAGAAGACATGTTTGTAGTCTTTCCAACGCCTGGAGAAAGAGTTGTCCAAACAGACAGTCCAAAAGAAGAGGAAACTGCCGGAAGGCCAGAGACAGAGGAGGACACATTTGTAGTCCACACCACTCCAGCTGTTTTAGTCCACAAAGAAAATGAACTGGTCATTTTACCGCCGCTAGAGGAGGAGCCAAAATATGAGGATGATGTCACGGAGGACCAGAAGGAAGGAGACAAAATGGAAGACAGAGTTGTAGTCCAGGACACTGGACCAGAGGAGACTGGACCAGAGGAGACTGGACCAGAGGAGACTGGACCAGAGAAGACTGGACCAGAGGAGACTGGACCAGAGGAGACTGGACCAGAGGAGACTGGACCAGAGGAGACTAGACCAGAGGCGACTGGTCCACAGCAGACTGGACCAGAGGAGACTGGTCCACAGGAGACTGGACCAGAGGAGACCAGACCAGAGGAGACTGGTCCACAGGAGACTGGACCAGAGGAGACTGGACCAGAGGAGACTGGACCAGAAGAGACAGGACCAGTGGAGACGGGATCAGAGGACACTAGTCCTGGACTGGAGCCGGTCTCTGAGTCCATAAAGATCCGCAGACCTCTGGATGGCCGTGAGGGGACTGTGTTCAGAGGGAATAGGGTGGAGGAGTTTGAGGAGATGAATGTGCTGACGATGGAGGAGACAGAAGAAGAAGAGGAGCGAGGACATGAGAGCCCTATGGAAACAACTGGTGAGTTTGTGTTCCAGTCCAAACCGGTCCTCAAAGGGCAGGTGTGGCTGCAGGTTTTCATTCTAACCAATAGAAGCCCACCAGAATCTTTTTAGAACACATGTTATCTTCTGTGGTAAGAAAGATCCCTGTGAGTCAAAATCTGCCTCTTTGGGCTGAGAGCTGATTGGCTGAGTGAGGGTTGTCCTCTCTTTGATCTAAAGATGTGACATCTCACATCTCCTTCCTCTCCCCTCTCTTCCTACTCCCCTCCTCCTCTCTCCTTCCCCTCTTCTCTCCTCCCCTCCCCTCCCCCCTCTCTACTCCTCTCCCCTCCCCCCCTCTCTACTCCTCTCCCCTCCCCCCCTCTCTACTCCTCTCCCCCCCTCTCTCTCTCCCCCCCCCTCTCTACTCCTCTCCCCTCCTCTCTCCTTCCCTCCTCTCCTCTCCCCTCCTCTCTCCTCCTCCTCTCCCCTCCTCTCCCCTTCCTCTCTCCTCCTCTCCCCTTCCTCTCTCCTCCTCTCCCCTCCTCTCCCCTCCTCTCCCCTCCTCTCCCCTCCTCTCCCCTCCTCTCCCCTCCTCTCTCCTCCTCTCTCCTCCTCTCTCTCCTCCTCTCCCCTCCTCTCCCCTTCCTCTCTCCTCCTCTCTCCTCTGTTCTTAAACATGAGTGATTATTGGTCCTGACACGTTTCTCGTCTGAGTTTGACCCTCACTTTAAACTCTTCACCTCAGAGCGCTGACGGAACCTGATCTGAATATGCAGAACATGCAAATGAGCACAGGGCTTTCAAGAGAAGAACAGAGGAGACAGAGGAGAGGAGAAAGAGGAGAGAGGAGACAGAGGAGAGAGGAGACAGAGGAGAGAGGAGACAGAGGCGAGAGGAGACATAGGAGAGAGAGGAGAGAGGAGACAGAGGAGAGAGGAGACATAGGAGAGAGAGGAGAGAGGAGACAGAGGAGAGAGGAGACATAGGAGAGAGAGGAGAGAAAGGAAAAAGAAGAGGACAGGAGACGAGTGGAGAGAGAGGACCAAGGAGAGGAGAGGGGAGGGGAGGGGAGGGGAGGGGAGTGGAGGAGACCAAGGAGAGGGAAGGAGAGGAGACCAAGGAGAGGAGAGGGGAGACAGAAGACAGGGGAGATGAGAGGAGACAGAGGAGGCCAAGGAGACCAGTGCTCCTCCTGTAGTCCTCCTATGGTGTGAGGAGGACCTAGCACTGAACTAAATTGTGTCTGAGATTGTTCTTCTTCATGTGTTCTTGTGGCAGCAGCTGCTCCAGCGGTCCTCCACGTCTCTGCTCCTCCAGGTCCAGAGGAGGTCCTCCACGTCTCTGCTCCTCCAGTAGCAGAGGAGGTCCCCCACGTCTCTGCTCCTCCAGTACTGAAGGAGGTCCACGTCTCTGCTCCTCCATCACCAGAGGAGGTCCCCCATGTCTCTGCTCCTCCAGTACCAGAGGAGGTCCCCCATGTCTCTGCTCCTCCAGTACCAGAGGAGGTCCCCCATGTCTCTGCTCCTCCAGTACCAGAGGAGGTCCCCCATGTCTCTGCTCCTCCAGTACCAGAGGAGGTCCCCCATGTCTCTGCTCCTCCAGTACCAGAGGAGGTCCCCCATGTCTCTGCTCCTCCAGTACCAGAGGAGGTCCCCCATGTCTCTGCTCCTCCAGTACCAGAGGAGGTCCCCCATGTCTCTGCTCCTCCAGTACCAGAGGAGGTCCCCCATGTCTCTGCTCCTCCAGTACCAGAGGAGGTCCCCCATGTCTCTGCTCCTCCAGTACCAGAGGAGGTCCCCCATGTCTCTGCTCCTCCAGTACCAGAGGAGGTCCCCCATGTCTCTGCTCCTCCATCACCAGAGGAGGTCCCCCACGTCTCTGCTCCTCCATCACCAGAGGAGGTCCCCCATGTCTCTGCTCCTCCAGTACCAGAGGAGGTCCCCCATGTCTCTGCTCCTCCAGTACCAGAGGAGGTCCCCCATGTCTCTGCTCCTCCAGTACCAGAGGAGGTCCCCCATGTCTCTGCTCCTCCAGTACCAGAGGAGGTCCCCCACGTCTCTGCTCCTCCAGTACCAGAGGAGGTCCCCCATGTCTCTGCTCCTTCAGTACCAGAGGAGGTCCCCCATGTCTCTGCTCCTCCAGTACCAGAGGAGGTCCCCCATGTCTCTGCTCCTCCAGTACCAGAGGAGGTCCCCCATGTCTCTGCTCCTCCAGTACCAGAGGAGGTCCCCCACGTCTCTGCTCCTCCAGCACCAGAGGAGGTCCCCCATGTCTCTGCTCCTCCAGTACCAGAGGATGTCCCCCATGTCTCTGCTCCTCCAGCACCAGAGGAGGTCCCTCACGTCTCTGCTCCTCCATCACCAGAGGAGGTCCCCCATGTCTCTGCTCCTCCAGCACCAGAGGAGGTCCCTCACGTCTCTGCTCCTCCATCACCAGAGGAGGTCCCCCATGTCTCTGCTCCTCCAGCATCAAAGGAGGTCCTTGACGTCTCTGCTCCCCCTTCTCCTACAGAGACAATCCACTCCTTTGCTCCTGAAGCATTCTCAGTGCCAGGTTCTCCTGCGCCTCCACACACACCTCCTGGAGCTCCTCTAGATCCTCCTGAACCATCTGTAGATCCAGGCCTGTGGGACTTTGTGGAGAGCTCGGACTTGACCACATCTCCACCGGTTACTTCCACCGGTGCTCCAGCTGGGGGCGCCATGGAGGTCATTGCTCAGGACCTGGAGGAGGACACAGGAGGCATGAGAGCAGAACCAGAGGAGGAACCAGAGGAGGAACCAGAGAAGGAACCAGAGGAGGAACCAGAGGAGGAAGTGCAGGATCTGGCTGTGGAACTGGAGAAACCGTTGCTACAAGGTGAGTTTGAAATTTGGTCGAGACCAGAGAGAGACCAGAGAGAGACCAGAGAGAGCCCTGAGAGAGACCAGAGAGAGACCAGAGAGAGACCAGAGAGAGACCAGAGAGAGACCAGAGAGAGACCTGAGAGAGACCAGAGAGAGACCAGAGAGAGACCAGAGAGAGACCAGAGAGAGACCAGAGAGAGACCAGAGAGAGACCAGAGAGAGACCAGAGAGAGAGACCAGAGAGAGACCAGAGAGAGACCAGAGAGAGACCAGAGAGAGACCAGAGAGAGACCTGAGAGAGACCAGAGAGAGACCAGAGAGAGACCAGAGAGAGACCAGAGAGAGACCAGAGAGAGAGACCAGAGAGAGAGACCAGAGAGAGAGACCAGAGAGAGAGACCAGAGAGAGAGACCAGAGAGAGACCAGAGAGAGACCTGAGAGAGACCAGAGAGAGACCAGAGAGAGACCAGAGAGAGACCAGAGAGAGAGACCAGAGAGAGAGACCAGAGAGAGAGACCAGAGAGAGAGACCAGAGAGAGACCAGAGAGAGACCTGAGAGAGACCTGAGAGAGACCAGAGAGAGAGACCAGAGAGAGAGACCAGAGAGAGACCAGAGAGAGACCAGAGAGAGCCCTGAGAGAGCCCTGAGAGAGACCAGAGAGAGAGACCAGAGAGAGAGACCAGAGAGAGAGACCAGAGAGAGAGACCAGAGAGAGACCAGAGAGAGACCAGAGAGAGACCTGAGAGAGACCAGAGAGAGAGACCAGAGAGAGAGACCAGAGAGAGAGACCAGAGAGAGAGACCAGAGAGAGACCTGAGAGAGACCAGAGAGAGAGACCAGAGAGAGAGACCAGAGAGAGACCAGAGAGAGACCAGAGAGAGACCTGAGAGAGACCTGAGAGAGACCAGAGAGAGAGACCAGAGAGAGATTGACCTTTAGTGCTTTATAAAAACCCTGCACAGCCTCTGTCTTGACTCTTGCGCTTACCTTGAAATCCAAGCACACATTATTTTCATCTGGTTTAATTTCTTTCTCCAAACAAAATGAGGGAAATCGTCCATATCCAGGCAGGCCAGTGTGGCAACCAGATCGGTGCCAAGGTCGGTAACCATTTATTCATAGTATTTTTTCTAAGTTATTATTTGAATTTGTTTCTGTGGCCCTTTTGTGCCATAACGTCTTATCCAGACTATTATCTGGAGCCAAATACAAAGTTAATGAGCTTAAATGGTGTCGGAAAATGTCCTTTTCTGTAGATGTTTAGCTGTTAGCTGTTTTATAATATCGAGTTTTTGAATAACGGCTGTCTCGCGCCCCTTTGCTTCTGTTAACGTTTCCTCAAATACCGTCATATATCGTCACCATCTGAACCTTATGGACGGTGTGATAATCGGATTACATATTTAGCGATGGTTTAAAACAGTTTTCTGGGTTATTTTACTGTAATAAACGTCGAGGTTTTTCTACTGCTCGGGTTTGAGCGCCAAAGCGGCCGCGCGCTCCTGCTGTCACAGTAAAAGCGCGTGCACAGTTTGAACAGATATTTATTGTTTTTTTTGTCTGTTTGTTTGTTTTTTAGTTCTGGGAGGTGATCAGTGACGAGCACGGCATTGATGCCACTGGGTCTTACAATGGCGACAGTGACCTGCAGCTGGACAGGATCAACGTCTACTACAACGAAGCCACTGGTAAAGTCTGAACCAAATTAGTATAATATATTAGGACTCACTAAAATGTAGGCATTTCGTCACTGTGGTACCCACTGCTCCTGACAGATACTAGTAGTATTCAGGGTCAAATGCAGACGCATATTTCCCTACAGGGACATGGAATTAGGAACAGTTTAGATAAGGTAAACCCACCTGGGAGCGAAATGCCAAGAATGTAGAGTCCCATCCTGCATTTGAAGCGCTGTGATGTAATGCCTGATGTGTCCACAGGGGGCAAATATGTACCTCGTGCTATACTGGTGGATCTGGAGCCTGGGACTATGGACTCTGTGAGGTCTGGGCCGTTTGGCCAAGTGTTCAGGCCTGACAACTTTGTGTTTGGTAAGAGAGGTGTGAAGCATTTGAATGGTCCAATGTGGCGCGTGCAGCTGTAAAGCAGTGGGTATAATTCCAGGTCAAAGCGGAGCGGGAAACAATTGGGCCAAGGGCCACTACACGGAGGGAGCGGAGCTGTCGGATTCGGTTCTGGACGTGGTCCGTAAGGAGGCGGAGAGCTGCGACTGTCTGCAGGGTTTCCAGCTCATTCACTCCCTGGGCGGAGGCACAGGCTCGGGTATGGGCACTCTGCTCATCAGCAAGATCCGCGAAGAATACCCTGACCGCATCATGAACACGTTCAGCGTGGTGCCTTCTCCCAAAGTGTCGGACACGGTGGTGGAGCCGTACAACGCCACTCTGTCAATGCACCAGCTGGTGGAGAACACAGACGAGACCTTCTGCATCGACAACGAGGCTCTGTACGACATCTGCTTCCGGACGCTGAAGCTGACCACGCCCACGTACGGCGACCTGAACCACCTGGTGTCGGCCACCATGAGCGGAGTGACCACCTGCCTGCGCTTCCCCGGCCAGCTGAACGCGGACCTGCGCAAGCTAGCGGTGAACATGGTGCCCTTCCCGCGGCTTCACTTCTTCATGCCCGGCTTCGCTCCTCTGACCAGCAGGGGGAGCCAGCAGTACAGGGCCCTGACGGTCCCCGAGCTGACGCAGCAGATGTTTGACTCCAAGAACATGATGGCGGCGTGCGACCCGCGTCACGGGCGCTACTTGACGGTGGCGGCCATCTTCAGAGGGCGCATGTCCATGAAGGAGGTGGACGAACAGATGCTGAACATTCAGAACAAAAACAGCAGCTACTTTGTGGAGTGGATCCCCAACAACGTGAAGACGGCGGTGTGCGACATTCCTCCTCGAGGTCTGAAGATGTCGGCCACCTTCATCGGAAACAACACGGCCATCCAGGAACTGTTCAAACGCATCTCAGAACAGTTCACCGCCATGTTCCGCAGAAAGGCTTTCCTCCACTGGTACACGGGGGAAGGGATGGACGAGATGGAATTCACCGAAGCGGAGAGCAACATGAACGACCTGGTGTCCGAGTACCAGCAGTACCAAGACGCTACTGCTGAGGAGGAGGGAGAGTTTGATGAGGAGGGGGAGGAGGAGCTGGCCTGAAGAGGGAGGAGAAGAAGAGAGAAAGGAGGAGGAGGTCTGGACTGTTCCAATCGTTTGGGTTAAGACTGTTCCTGGTTTGTTATTGTTTCTTCTTGTTTTTGACTGTTTTCTGCGGTTGAACAGTGACTGCTGCAAACTGTTTTCTTTTATATTTGTTTTAATTAAATAATTAATATTTAATGTGACTTTTTCAATGTTCTGTTAATAAAAAGTCATAAAACAAAGTTGTGACTGGTTGGTTATTTGTATTTTATTTTATTGCAACACTCTGTCCAGCAGATGGCGTCAGCGCTTTACTGAACAAGGATCGAAACTAGAGCTGTTTTGCACTTTTTTAGTTTAATATATATTTTTAATATTTATATTTCATACTGACAGAATAGAACAAAAGAATCGACTAGAGTCAAATTGAAGCGTCGCTAATGGTACCACAAGCATGACTAACTTGGCCTGGTTGTACCCATAGACTATATATATTAATGGACAGAGTCACGCCTATCTCCGCCGTTCATAGGAGTTGGCCATGAAAAGCATAGCCATATATAGAATAGACGCCGCATTGGTTGCTCGGGCACGAGAAATACGGCCGCCATCTTGGACCGGTCATCCTACAGCGCGATGCCTGAACACTGCGGCGTATGGCTGTCAAAATAGGCGGACTATTCAAAACAGGGCTCGTGGGATTACTTTTCACAAGTAAGATTTAACATTATTATTGATTGTACTAGTTTGTTAATGGAATATTACTGAATTGTATTTATGTCACCAACGAAATCAGATACAGAACATCTATTGAATAGCAAACAAGCTAACTTACAGCAGCTTTGGTTCATTATCAAAATGCGAGTTTTGTTGAAGAGATGTTCTATATTTGAAGGAGGAAAATGGGAAGAAGTAATTAGGAATAATAGGAATTATGGTAATATATTTTTTGTTGTTGTTGTTTTATTCATATATTTGCATTTTGAAGGTTTCCCAGAGACAGAAATGGTAGGAAGAAGTGGGAAGTGGCTATGAGGAGGGAAGGATTCACTGCAAGTGATTCATCCGTGCTTTGCAGTGAGCATTTTAAGCAGGAAGATTTGGACAGGACAGGTCAGATTATCTGACTCAGAGATGGTGTTGTTCCATCCATCTTCAGCTTCCCGGTTCATCTCCAAAGAGTAGGTTTAGGCTGTCAGTACTAATATATTCTTTTCTATTATATAATATATAAGTTATAATAACATATTACAAATATATATATAATTTCTTTTCAAGTACTATGTTTCTCCATTTTAGCCAGAAAAGGGCAGGACTACGTCTACCTCCTTTCAGGAGGCCCCAAAAGCTGAAACCTCACAACCACAGCCAAATCAAGTGAGTATTAAAAAATGACAATATCAGCTTTGAAAGATGATAACTATAAGAAATAATGTGGGTCATATACTCTAGTGGTGTCAAACTGGTGTGTGTTCATCCCTCTTTCTACTAGGATCATGAATATGCCTTGCCTGCTTCCCCTACCTCTCTTAAGGCCAGACTCAATGAAGCTTTAGCAAGGGTGGAAAGTCTGGAACGACAGAGGAAGAACTCCATGGCTAGAGAAAAAAGGGCAAAGACCACTGTAAAGAGTCTTTTGGGAGATTTGAGGGATAATTCCCTTATTAATGAAGAGCTCAAAGAGAGGCTTGAATTTTACTCGGGTAAGACAAAAATAGCACTTTGAAATGCATCTACATCTAACTTATTCTTATTAAAATCCTTGCTGTTATCTGAAGGAGACTTATTAATTTTTGCTCATAAAATTTCAGATCTTCAGATAGACTTTATGGAAAAGTAGGGACATGAGTACTCAAAGGCCTACAGAGAGTTTGCCCTCACACTCCATCTGCATGGTCCAAAGGCATACAAATACCTGAGAGAGACTCGACATTTTCCCCTCCCTCATCCACACACATTACAAAGGTAGTCTCAATATTGTCTTTCATTTTTTGAAATTACTGATACAAATATTTTAAATAGCTATTTATCTTTTTTTCTTTTCTTTTTGTTTTTACAGGTGGCTTTGTTCAGTGGATGGCAAGCCAGGCTTGAATCAAATGATGCTGGACATGCTGGAGAGGAGATGTCGGGAAGATCAGGCTAAATACGGACGCGTAGCACTCATGTTGGATGGCATGGCCATCAAAAAACTTGTTCAATATAATCCACATACCCAGTCAATGTCTGGCTTTGTAGACCTGGGTGATGGAAACAGCGAGACTGAGGTTGCCACTGAGGCTCTTGTGTTCATGGTGGTTGGACTACAAGGACATTGGAAGGCTCCCATTGCATACTACCTGATGAATTCTCTGTCACCAGAAACTCAAAGGGTCCTTCTCAGTCATGCTTTGGAGGAGCTGCATGCACGGGGCATCCAGGTGGTTAGTGTAACAATGGATGGACATGCCTCCAATGTCAGAATGTGTAGTGAACTTGGGTGTGAGCTGAAGGGAAACCCACGAGAGCCCCTTAAAACCAGTTTCCCTCATCCAGTGACTGGTGAGAGAGTATTTGTCATTATGGACGCATGTCACATGCTGAAGTTGGCACGTAACATGTTGCAGGTAAATGATGATTGTTGTAGACCTATTTCTACAAGTTATGTCTCTGCTTCTAAAAGTTATATCTAAATATTTTCTGTCATTTTGCTGTTTGTACTTGTTTTAACAGTGACTGATTCTTACTCTACAGGCGTACAGTCCAATAGCAACGACCACTGGACAGATCAATTGGAGGTACATCAACCATCTCAATGATGTGCAAAAAAAGGATGGACTGCATGCTGCCAATAAAATTACAGACAAGCATGTCTACTTTGAGAACCACAAGATGAGGGTATCCCTGGCTGCGCAAACGCTGAGTCGCTCCGTGTCAGTAGCTCTCCTTACAATGAGGCATCTTGGGTACTCTCAGTTTAAAAACTGTGAGGCAACGGTAGAATTCATTGAGGTAATACAGTTATTAATTATCGAATCAAGTACCGGTACATGTTTTTGATGATAATTCATCAAATGTGATCTAAGCATCAGGAACAATTAATGGATAATTCTGACACTCTAAATTGTGTCAGAATTTGCTGTAGTACCACACAGGTCTACGGAGAGAAGAAAATCAATCCAATATTAAAACTTGCATGTTTACACATTGAACATACAGTTTAGAAATAGCTACTATTATACTAGGTATATTTTGAATAGATGAATATTGATTTCAACTATCTGATACCTAATGAAACATTGTAATGATAATGATTTAGATGCCGATTTGTCTTACTAGATGGTTGACAGGCTGTTCGATATCATAAATGTACGCAATCCTCGTGCCAAAGGATTCAAAGCTCCCTTGGGTGCTTTGAATTGGATGGAGAAGAAAGCTTTTTTGGCAAGAGCCAGGGAGTACTTGCTCACTTTGGTGACAAAAGATGGAACACCTCTTCATCAATCTAAGAGGTCAAATTATTTATTGCATGAAAAGTTCATGACATGAGTTCAATGCTGTTTGCGCATCGAGTTCCTAAGATGCTCTGTTCACTGCATCAGGTTCATATGATGCTACTGTTACAATGGTTTTTCCTGTAATTTTGTCTCTTCAAATTGTTTTGTATTCAGTCCCATACAAGTGTCATACCAGTAAGTATGCAAACATGATGCTCATTTATTTAATTTTTTTTCAATGTTCAGTTGCAACTGTTTTTTGTTGGAATTGTCTTGTATTCAGTGTGTTTCAGGTCCCACATGCTTCTAAATGGTATGTATTACACCACATCAAGTTTTTGCAGGTGTCAGAAGGATGGTATGTACGTTATTATTATGTTCTCTTGCTTCAATGTCTTTCAATCTGCAGTTTTGTTTCTATTTTAATTATCCTATATTCAGTGTGTCTCAGGTATAGATGTTTCTAAATGGTATGTATTACACAAAATGCATGTAGGTGTCAATATGGTATGTATTGCATGTGTTCTTGTTCACAAGTTTTCCCAGTTCAAGAATTGGTTATTACACATTACTGATGGATATGATGGAAAATTCACTTTACTGCTTTGAATGAACATGAATGTTTTGCCATGATCAGCAGAATCCTTTTTTTTTCTTTTGCAGATATTTGTCTGTCATTGGCTTTGTCATTAACATTGACACGTTGATGGTGATGGTATGTCCTCACCTACAGGTTCAGCCAGGATCACTTGGAGCTCCTTTTTAATTCAATTAGAGCGTCAGGTAGGGTTGATGTTCTTATAATTACAATAATTCGGAAAAATTACTTGAAGAATATCTTTGTGTGTTATATCTTGTGTGTCTTTTGTGCCTGTTTTACATACAAGGTGGCTGGAATAACAATCCGTCTGCACGCCAGTTCCAGGCCATCTTCCGCCATCTGATGGTCCGGTGTGGTGTCTCTCCTAGTGAGACAGGCAATGTGGCAGCCCAAGATGACACTGTGTCCTTGTCTGCATTAGAGATGTCGTCTGCTGAAACTGCTGAAGAGCACCCATCTCCATTTGCCAACATTTCAGCTGTTGTGTGTGACCATAGCTATCTTCCCACTCGGTTTGGAGGTCTGGTGGAAAATTCTCTGGTCTACATAGCAGGATTTGTAGTCCGGCAGATTCTGCGCAAGCTGTCCTGTGATGTTTGCCGTGCGAGCTTGGTCAGAGATGCTGTACCATCATCATTTGATGAGAGCTACCACCTTCTAGCCCTGAAAAACAACGGTGGCCTCGTGATTCCATCACAAGGCACGGTGAAGGTGCTGAGAGCTGCAGAGAGGGTGATTCGCCGAGCTTCAACACTGCAAGCTCCAAAGCTGTCGACAGTCACGCACATCGTCCGGGAGGAGATCGGAACGGAGGATGTTTTTCTACTTGGTGAACACATTGAGGAGACACAGTATGGCATCGACAACCATCATTCCAACTTGTTGTCATTGGCTGTGTCTGTATTTCTGAAGATAAGGCTGCACCACATAGCCAAACTCACCTCTCTTGATCTACAGAAAGGAAGCACGAGAAAGAAGCTCTGCAAAACAGTCCTCTTTCAGGGGTTTTAGCTCATGTAACAATTTCATGAGCACATTTGTATGTGTAAATATGGTTTGGTACAGGAGGGTGTCATGTGTTAGTGTTTAACACTTACTATGTCTTTGCTTTGTTCTAGTCACTCATGGTTGTCACTCTTTTTTATTATAACCATATAGATATTTCACACACACACATATATATATATGTATGTATGTATGTGTATATATATATATGTGTATGTATGTATGTGTATATATATATATGTATGTATGTATGTATATATATATATATATGTATGTATGTATGTATGTATATATATTATATATATGTATGTATGTATGTGTATATATATATATACCCCAAGTCTTTGTGGCCATAGTTACTCCCAGGCATCATAAGGCTTTGACTTAATGCCCACTCTCTGACTGGGGAGCACATCTGCCTCAAAACACGGAACTCAGTACCAGAGTCAAAGTATTTCACATTCTTTACATAACACATCATTGTCTGCATCGATAGATTTATATGATTTAGGTTCTCTTTTGTATAGACACTGGGGGCCTGAGTGAGGTAATTATAGATATTAGGCCAGGTAACTGATGGCCATTTTCTCCTATCTACAACCCACTGTTCTGTGAGAATAGTATTATTATTACATGTTTATTTGACAGGCACAGAACAAAAAGTATTGTTACAGGTAACCAATGCCATGTTCATAGGCCGTATAGCAAACAGATAATTGGCAGTCGCTAAGGCATAAAAATATTAGAGATTTCAGTTCAGCAGGTAAAATGTTCCAGAGCTGTGGCTCTTCAACTGCAAACGAAGTCTGACCAAATGATGTTTTACATCTTGCCGGTCTGCAGTGTGTATGGATCAGGAACTGGTGCCCATCGCAGAGGACCAATTTATGAAGATAACCTACACGATCAGAACTATTCAGGGGTTCTGTGTAGTGTGTAGAGATGATAGCCATCCTAAACTAGCAAACACAATACAGGTACAGAAGCCAATTATGACAGGTTGAAACAGCTTAGCCCCAATTTTAAGTTCATATTAATAAAAATACATGAAATCAAATGAAGTTTACTACTATTTAGCAATGTTAACAATTCAGATAGCTCATTTGTTTCAAAACTTTGTATACACATTTTTGATATTTGGGTTTATGGACTGACAGATTTATTGCTAGTTAGCATAGACTCATTAGGTCAACCCCCTATAATTATGCAAATAAAAAGCAAACAAATAACTCAGAGACAGTTTTATTAAACTTTGATAACGGTCCTGACATGATTCTGACAAAGCATTCAGTGTAAACAACGTACAGCGATGACAAAGGTCCCGGGATGTACCTGGCTAGCCTTGCGGCAACATAGGCTGATGACGTTATTAGGAGAGAATATTAAACATTTACGAACTAAACATGTCCTGGTGTAAGCCTATAGGGTGTCCACAACAGTGTACATACCACGTTAAAGACTACAATAGCCAGCCCAGTTAGGGTTATAAAAAAGATATACAGTCTATGGATTAATCATATGCTTTCCATGCATAAGCATTCCATCTCCAAGCTGCAGTGGGCTGTTTACCTTTCACTGGCCCCGCCCCCAAGCGACAAAAGTATTCACGCGCGCGTAGAAGACATGGCAAAAGTGTTCAACACGCGCAGAACACAGACCACGAGAAGGGAGAGGGCAGGTCACGAGCGCGCACACGCGCGTATTGTGGCTTGTAGTACTGAGTCTGCGCGCGGGTGTGGTGTGAAATATGCTCGTGGAGAGTAGTTTACGCGCGTGTGAATTACATAAAGCTGCGCGTGTATGTTTTAATTGCGCGTGTGGACTTTTGGCGTAAATCTGGCGCCATACTTTTGACGCCGAAGTTAAGTCCGGTGTGAACGCCCCTTCACAGACAGATCAGATCCACTTTTAGAATGAAATAAATACGTTCTGCTCTATTTTAAACCGTTATTATCACGGTATTAACGTAATTAACACGACGAGAATATTTTATTATCAAAGATGTGAAGTGAACAGGTGTCAGGCGCCATCTTGTCTTTACCTACAGGAAGTCGCACTTTCAAAACTCATGTATTTTTAAATAAACTGGCTTTAAATCGTCTGTACAGAATCACTGCGGTTTGACTATAAATCATAATCAAATTTAACTAACTTACAACAAGTCTATATTGATTTTGATCGTTAAATCCAGCATCTTTCACCCTGCGTCGCTTTTATTGTGTAGGAGCGGGGCGGATGTGCGTGGCTGTTTTCGCGGGCTTTATGGCTGCTGTTGTTGTGTGAGGATCAAAGATGGCGGTGGTGATGGAGGATGGAGAATAGACCGGAGCGTCATCCAAAGCGAAGCCGTGACAGATCGCTCTTAACGCGGGGAGACAGCAGGGCGAGCCGCTGTCAGAACCACGACTGAAAACTAACGCTTCAACACTTTATTTATTCTACACATACAACAGCATCTTCTGGTGAGATAAATAATATTGATTTATTTATTAAGATGGAATTAGAATAAAACATTTGTATTTTAAATTAGGCATCACTTAGAAAGGTGCCTTTATTACAATATAATGTTTTTTATGTGCACCGTTTGCATGCGTAATTATTATTGTTCACCTTGTCCTGTTAAAGCTAAGGTTATTACAAGGTTATTTAATTGTACCTTGAGTTTACTGTTATTATTCAATGCATTTATTCTATACATTCACGTTGATGTGATGGCGGCGAGGACAGGGCGTGGCGTCTGCAGGCGCACACCTCACAGTATATGAGCTCCTTAAACTGTTCATTTAATCCGTGAGATTCCAGCACTGTACGTGATATTATTCATTATTAAATAGTAATAAACAGGAGCTGGCGGCGGTGCTTTGTTATCAGTCTGCAGCCTTTGGACCACAGACAGTAACACGGAAATGCATTCATTATAATAGATCCATGGGGACAATCCTGAGGAAATAAACCAGAGAATCTACAACACTGTGCTGTTTGAATGTTACTATAATGTTTCTCTGCATTATTGGGAATAACACAGTGCACTGCTCTTTGACATCATATAAAATACAGCATAGACTTTAACTGGAAAATATACGGTAATAGAATATAATGATAATGCAGCCAGAGACAGAAGTTCAATGTATATGTGCCTCGTAGAAGACAATAATAACAAATACATAGAGACATGAGACTCTAGATCCAGGACTGAAGCTGTAGATCCAGGATTCATGTACTCCAGCTTTAAACATGTGTATATACAGTAAGTGAGACGTGATTCTCCCTCAGTGTGTAAATTCCAGTGCTGCAGTGCACAGAACAGGACTACAAGCACAAACATGTTTTTTCCCTGAAGAATGTGTTGTTCACAGACTGTGCCCAGAACGAAAAAAACAAAAACACATTTATGAGCTGAGCTTGAGTTAGAGTTGCTGCTCCCTTACCACACACCGCAGACTCTGAAAAACAACTATTCTTGTGCTGAAAACACACACATATACACACACATGCACACACACACACAGAGAGACACAGACAGAGACACACACACATAGATACACGTACACACAGAGAGACACAGACAGAGACACACACACACATGCACACACACACACAGAGACACAGACAGAGACACACACACATGCTTTAAAGTCACGTACCACAACTTTAGACAATGTGTGTTCCTCCTCAGAGCCAGAGCCATGGACACCACCACCTCCATAAAGATGACCACTCTGGCCATTCAGAACCTGTTTGTTCTGGTGGAGGAGGAGAACCTTCCCGGGATGAAGAGCCACCTGGACCGATACAAGGAGGTGGACGGCCGAAGCGATGTGAGACTCCCCTCTTCACACCACAGTTCCATTATTAGTAGCATTTACAGTAGCATTAGCTGGCATTACCAGTAGTAGTAGCAGTACCATGAACAGTAGTAGTATCAGTAGAAGTAGCAGTTTTTTACATGTCCTGTATTCTCCTGAACAGAATGGTCAGACTCCTTTGATGCTAGCAGCGGAGCAGGGCAGTCTGGAGATCGTTCAGGAGCTGATCCGCAGAGGAGCTAACGTCAACCTGGACGACGTGGTGAGAGCTAAAATGCTAATGGACTGCTAACGACAGGCTAATTACATGCTAATGACATGCTGCCTGTTTATATACAATCATAGATGACTATAAGTGATACATATTAAGTAAGTAAGTAATCTTTATTTATATTTTGCCTTTCACAGACCAAATTCACAAAGCGGTTTACAATTGTTATTATTATTATTATTTTTTTACAGATGTCCTGTTGATATTAACCATCAACAGGACATCACAGAGGCTTTAGTGACATCACAGAGGCTTTAGTGACATCACAGAGGCTTTAGTGACATCACAGAATCACAGAGGGTTTAGTGACATCACAGATGGATGTACAGCATTAGACATGTTCATTGAGGTTTGGAGGTTAGAGCCCGAAGAGTCTAGACCAGACCTGGGCTCATTTTTTATTTTCTGTGCTACTTTAACGAATATGCGTCTTGGTTAATGTTTGGAGCACAAAGACAATTATGTAGTATCCTTATGGTACATTCACTGAGCATGTTCACTTTTAGAATCAATAAATAATGTTTGTATTATAATCAAACTTTTTAATTGTTTGATTTTAATACAGCCTACTTTTAACCATCTTGTCAAAACAATGCTATTCAAGGCTTATATAAATATACAAAATTGTTTTTATGATGTATATATAATTTTTTTTCCTACAACTAATATTACGTATAGTTGAGTTCATATTTTTGACCTGGCGCTCCACAACGTTCTCTCTTTCTCATGTGGCCCACCCCTGTCTGGGCTCACGGCCGCGTTGCCTGGAGACCGTCTCCATGGAAACTGCCTCCAGTCGCCGCAGTGACCTGCTCACATCCCCCACACCGCAGCTTCACGTCAACATTGTCCAGTATTTTTCTCCATCCTCCAGCTCTGGCGCTCTTCCCTGTCCCTGCAGAAGAAAAGCAGCCCCACAACACGATGCTTGCCGGCTCAGAGACGGGCCATGGTCCTAGAGCCCTGCACGGGCCTATTATCTGGGCCCAAGTGCAGGGCTCTAGGACCTGCACTAACACAGTTTGTCCCCTGGTGTGAAAACCATTACTAGGATTTAAATGTTGCAAAGACCAAGGAGATGATTATTGATTTCAGACGCGTTACATCCAATGACACCAGCGTCATCCACGGTGGGAATGTGGAAATCATGGACAGTTACAAGTATCTTGGAACAACGATGGACAACAAACTGAAGTTTGACATAAACACTGAGTCTAACATTAAACGCTCGCAGCAGAGAATGTACCTGTTGAGGAAATGTAACTCTTTTAATGTAAACAGGAACATTTTTAATAATTTTTATTGTTCTTTTATTGAAAGCCTTCTTAGCTTTTCTTTTATATGTTGGTTCCAAAGCCTGACGCTGAAGGACAGAAATAAGTTACAGAGTATTGTGAGAATCGCTGGAGGAAAACTCAGAGACCTTCACTCTCTGTGGGAGGAACAGGTTCTGCTCAGCCCAAACATCCTCTGATCGCTGACTTTGTAATGATGCCTTCAGGGCGTCGTTTTTATGCTCCAGCAGCACGGAAAACAAACGTTTTTTCCAATTTTTTTTTGCCCTCTGCCATAAAACTGTTGAACTCTGGTAAAGGTGTTCAACTTTTGGGAATTGTGTTGTTTTGAACTCATATTGTGTAACCTGCTGCTGTGTGAACTGTGAGGCCTGACTCACTGTGTGTTTGTGTGTGTGTTCTGCTTTGAGATTATGCTGCAAATTAATTACCCTTTGGGATCAATTCAGTTTTCTGAATCTGAATCTAATTCTACCCCCTATCTGACTCTGGGGATGTGGAGCAGTGTTTGTGTTATACATGTTGAGTGTTAGGGTTAGGGTTAAAGGATGGGTTGAGGTCTGGGACTAGGTCTGGGTTTAGCCCTGGGACACTCTATCCACTACCACTCTAGTCCACATCTGTCCTCAGTGCTGTCAGATCATTAAACCGTGCTCTGTGAGATATTCAAAGCTTTGGAAATGTTTGTATAACACATTGTGTATGTGTGTGTGTGTGTCTGTCTCTCTCTCTGCCTCTGTCTCTGCCTCTGTCTCTGCCTCTGTCTCTCTCTCTGCCTCTGTCTCTCTCTGTCTCTCTCTCTCTCTGCCTCTGTCTCTCTCTGTCTCTGTCTCTCTCTCTGCCTCTGTCTCTCTCTGTCTCTGTCTCTCTCTACGTCTGCCTCTGTCTCTCTCTGTCTTTGTCTCTCTGTCTCTGTCTCTGCCTCTGTCTCTCTCTGTCTCTGCCTCTGTCTCTCTCTGTCTCTGCCTCTGCCTCTGTCTCTCTCTGTCTCTGCCTCTGTCTCTCTCTGTCTCTGTCTCTGCCTCTTTCTGTCTCTCTTTCTGCCTCTGTCTCTGCCTCTGTCTCTCTTTCTGCCTCTGTCTCTGTCTCTGCCTCTGTCTCTTTCTGTCTCTCTTTCTGCCTCTGTCTCTGTCTCTGCCTCTGTCTCTTTCTGTCTCTCTGTCTCTCTCTGTCTCTCTCTGTCTCTGCCTCTTTCTGTCTCTCTTTCTGCCTCTGTCTCTCTCTCTGTCTCTTTCTGTCTCTCTTTCTGCCTCTGTCTCTGTCTCTGCCTCTGTCTCTTTCTGTCTCTCTTTCTGCCTCTGTCTCTGCCTCTGTCTCTTTCTGTCTCTCTTTCTGCCTCTGTCTCTGTCTCTGCCTCTGTCTCTTTCTGTCTCTCTGTCTCTCTCTGTCTCTGCCTCTGTCTCTCTCTGTCTCTGCCTCTTTCTGTCTCTCTTTCTGCCTCTGTCTCTCTCTGTCTCTTTCTGTCTCTCTTTCTGCCTCTGTCTCTGCCTCTGTCTCTGCCTCTGTCTCTGCCTCTGTCTCTGCCTCTGTCTCTGCCTCTGTCTCTGCCTCTCTTTCTGCCTCTGTCTCTGCCTCTGTCTCTTTCTGTCTCTCTTTCTGTCTCTCTTTCTGCCTCTGTCTCTGTCTCTGCCTCTGTCTCTTTCTGCCTCTGTCTCTCTCTGTCTCTTTCTGTCTCTCTTTCTGTCTCTCTGTCTCTCTCTGTCTCTGCCTCTTTCTGTCTCTCTTTCTGCCTCTGTCTCTCTTTCTGCCTCTGTCTCTGTCTCTTTCTGTCTCTCTGTCTCTGCCTCTGTCTCTTTCTGTCTCTCTGTCTCTCTTTCTGCCTCTGTCTCTGTCTCTGTCTCTTTCTGTCTCTCTGTCTCTGCCTCTTTCTGTCTCTGCCTCTGCCTCTGTCTCTTTCTGTCTCTCTGTCTCTGCCTCTGTCTCTTTCTGTCTCTCTGTCTCTGCCTCTGTCTCTTTCTGTCTCTCTGTCTCTGCCTCTTTCTGTCTCTGCCTCTGCCTCTGTCTCTGCCTCTGTCTCTGTCTCTTTCTGTCTCTCTGTCTCTTTCCGTCTCTGTCTCTGTCTCTGCCTCTGTCTCTTTCTGTCTCTCTGTCTCTTTCTGTCTCTGTCTCTGCCTCTGTCTCTGCCTCTGTCTCTTTCTGTCTCTCTGTCTCTTTCTGTCTCTCTGTCTCTGCCTCTTTCTGTCTCTCTGTCTCTGCCTCTGTCTCTGCCTCTGTCTCTGCCTCTGTCTCTTTCTGTCTCTCTGTCTCTTTCTGTCTCTCTGTCTCTTTCTGTCTCTCTGTCTCTGCCTCTGTCTCTCTGTCTCTCTGTCTCTGCCTCTGTCTCTCTGTCTTTCTGTCTCTGCCTCTGCCTCTGCCTCTTTCTGTCTCTTTCTGTCTCTCTGTCTTTCTGCCTCTGCCTCTGCCTCTGCCTCTGTCTCTGTCTCTGCCTCTGTCTCTGCCTCTGCCTCTGTCTCTTTCTGTCTCTCTGCCTCTGTCTCTGTCTCTTTCTGTCTCTCTGTCTCTGCCTCTGTCTCTTTCTGTCTCTCTGTCTCTGCCTCTGTCTCTTTCTGTCTCTCTGTCTCTGCCTCTTTCTGCCTCTGCCTCTGTCTCTGTCTCTGCCTCTGTCTCTTTCTGTCTCTCTGTCTCTGCCTCTGCCTCTGTCTCTTTCTGTCTCTCTGTCTCTGCCTCTGTCTCTGTCTCTGCCTCTGTCTCTGCCTCTGCCTCTGTCTCTTTCTGTCTCTCTGCCTCTGCCTCTGTCTCTGTCTCTTTCTGTCTCTCTGTCTCTGCCTCTGTCTCTTTCTGTCTCTCTGTCTCTGCCTCTGCCTCTGTCTCTTTCTGTCTCTCTGTCTCTGCCTCTTTCTGCCTCTGCCTCTGTCTCTGTCTCTGCCTCTGTCTCTTTCTGTCTCTCTGTCTCTTTCTGTCTCTCTGTCTCTGCCTCTGCCTCTGCCTCTGTCTCTGCCTCTGCCTCTGTCTCTGCCTCTGTCTCTTTCTGTCTCTCTGTCTCTGCCTCTGTCTCTGCCTCTGCCTCTGCCTCTGCCTCTGTCTCTGTCTCTGTCTCTGCCTCTGTCTCTGCCTCTGTCTCTTTCTGTCTCTCTGTCTCTGCCTCTGCCTCTGTCTCTTTCTGTCTCTCTGCCTCTGTCTCTTTCTGTCTCTCTGTCTCTGCCTCTGTCTCTTTCTGTCTCTCTGTCTCTGCCTCTGTCTCTTTCTGTCTCTCTGTCTCTGCCTCTTTCTGCCTCTGCCTCTGCCTCTGCCTCTGCCTCTGCCTCTGTCTCTGCCTCTGTCTCTCTGTCTCTTTCTGTCTCTTTCTGTCTCTCTGTCTCTGCCTCTGCCTCTGCCTCTGTCTCTGCCTCTGCCTCTGTCTCTGCCTCTGTCTCTTTCTGTCTCTTTCTGTCTCTCTGCCTCTGCCTCTGTCTCTGTCTCTTTCTGTCTCTCTGTCTCTTTCTGTCTCTCTGTCTCTGCCTCTGCCTCTGCCTCTGCCTCTGTCTCTGCCTCTGTCTCTGCCTCTGTCTCTGCCTCTGTCTCTGCCTCTGTCTCTTTGTCTCTTTCTGTCTCTCTGTCTCTGCCTCTGTCTCTTTCTGTCTCTCTGTCTCTCTGTCTCTGCCTCTGTCTCTGCCTTTCTGTCTCTTTCTGTCTTTCTGTCTCTCTGTCTCTTTCTGTCTCTTTCTGTCTCTCTGTCTCTGCCTCTGTCTCTCTGTCTCTTTCTGTCTCTCTGTCTCTGCCTCTGTCTCTCTGTCTTTCTGTCTCTGCCTCTGCCTCTGTCTCTTTCTGTCTCTCTGTCTCTTTCTGCCTCTGCCTCTGCCTCTGTCTCTTTCTGTCTCTCTGTCTCTTTCTGCCTCTGCCTCTGCCTCTGTCTCTTTCTGTCTCTCTGTCTCTTTCTGCCTCTGCCTCTGCCTCTGTCTCTCTCTGTCTCTCTGTCTCTTTCTGCCTCTGCCTCTGCCTCTGCCTCTGTCTCTGCCTCTGCCTCTGCCTCTGCCTCTGTCTCTGTCTCTGCCTCTGTCTCTGTTCCAGGACTGTTGGTCAGCTCTGATCTCTGCCTCTAAAGAGGGTCACCTGGAAGTGGTGAAGGAGCTGCTGGAGAACAGTGCTTACATTGAGCACCGTGACATGGTGAGAGTGACTTGTAGACCGTAGACCTCTGACAAGAGGTGAGAGCATGAATCTATACTAATATCTGGATCTGTTGTAATAACTGGATCTGTAGTAATAACTGGATAGATTGGTATAACTAGCTTATAGTTGGGCACAGGGGACACTCGCCGTACTTCAGAATTCACGTTTCCCAGAAAAAATTCCCATAGAACTCAATTTAAACTATAACAGCTCGACCTCAGCTGACAGAGAACGTACAGCTTTCATAAAGGAGGATTCTGTGGGATGTTAGTGTCCCTTGTTATCCTGAACCATCGTTCTGGTTAAATGCTTCTTGGGAACTCATCCACTACGCAGAACCAGGAGGACCAGAGAAATGTCTAAATATGGCTTTAACATGGTACCTCTGTTTAAGGTGGTACCTCTGTTTAAGATGGTACCTCTGTTTAAGGTGGTACCTCTGTTTAAGATGGTACCTCTGTTTAAGGTGGTACCTCTGTTTAAGGTGGTACCTCTGTTTAAGGTGGTATTTCTGTTTCAGGGGGGGTGGACCGCTCTGACCTGGGCATGTTACAAAGGACGAACTGAAGTGTGTAAACTGCTGCTGGAAGAAGGAGCCAACCCCAACACTACAGGACAGGTAAGACCTCAGACCGGGCTCGGTCCTGGTCCGGTCGTGGTCCAGTCCTGGGCTGGTCCTGGTCCGGTCTTGGTGTGATCCAGTCTCTCTCCCGCAGCAGTACAGTGTGTATCCCATCATCTGGGCGGCAGGTCGGGGTCACTCAGAGGTCGTACGTCTGCTGTTGGAACACGGAGCCAAAGTCAACTGTTCAGACAAGGTACTTACAGCTGCTCAGACAGAGTATGACTTACAGCTGCTCAGACAGAGTATGACTTACAGCTGCTCAGACAGAGTACGACTTACAGCTGCTCAGACAGAGTACGACTTACAGCTGCTCAGACAGAGTACGACTTACAGCTGCTCAGACAGAGTACGACTTACAGCTGCTCAGACAGAGTATGACTTACAGCTGCTCAGACAGAGTACGACTTACAGCTGCTCAGACAGAGTACGACTTACAGCTGCTCAGACAGAGTATGACTTACAGCTGCTCAGACAGAGTATGACTTACAGCTGCTCAGACAGAGTACGACTTACAGCTGCTCAGACAGAGTACGACTTACAGCTGCTCAGACAGAGTACGACTTACAGCTGCTCAGACAGAGTACGACTTACAGCTGCTCAGACAGAGTACAACTTACAGCTGCTCAGACAGAGTATGACTTACAGCTGCTCAGACAGAGTATGACTTACAGCTGCTCAGACAGAGTACGACTTACAGCTGCTCAGACAGAGTACGACTTACAGCTGCTCAGACAGAGTACGACTTACAGCTGCTCAGACAGAGTACGACTTACAGCTGCTCAGACAGAGTACAACTTACAGCTGCTCAGACAGAGTATGACTTACAGCTGCTCAGACAGAGTATGACTTACAGCTGCTCAGACAGAGTACGACTTACAGCTGCTCAGACAGAGTACGACTTACAGCTGCTCAGACAGAGTATGACTTACAGCTGCTCAGACAGAGTACGACTTACAGCTGCTCAGACAGAGTATGACTTACAGCTGCTCAGACAGAGTACGACTTACAGCTGCTCAGACAGAGTACGACTTACAGCTGCTCAGACAGAGTACGACTTACAGCTGTTCAGACAGAGTACGACTTACAGCTGCTCAGACAGAGTACGACTTACAGCTGCTCAGACAGAGTACAACTTACAGCTGCTCAGACAGAGTATGACTTACAGCTGCTCAGACAGAGTATGACTTACAGCTGCTATTAAACTGTCATTACTCTGTGTGTGTTACAGTATGGTACCACTCCTCTGATCTGGGCGGCGAGGAAAGGACACTATGACTGTGTGATGCACCTGCTGGAGAACGGAGCCGATGTCGACCAGGAGGGGGCGGTAAGAAGCCAAAATGTCCTGCCTCTCTGCTCTCTCTCTCCTGTTCTCTTTCTGCTCTCTCCTGGTCCCTCTCTGGTCTCTCCTGGTCTCTCTCTGGTCCCTCTCAGATCCTCACCTGGTCTCCTGCTGGTCCCCTGTAGAACTCTGTGACGGCCCTGATTGTGGCGGTCCGTGGAGGGTACAGTGACGTGGTGAAGGAGCTGCTGAAGAGAAACCCTAACGTTAACATGACGGACAAAGACGGGAACACGGCTCTGATGAACGCGGCCAAAGAGGGATTCACCGAGATCATCCAGGACCTGCTGCAGGCTGGAACCTACGTCAACATCCCAGACCGGGTCAGACACACACACACACCTACGTCAACATCCCAGACCGGGTCAGACACACACACACACACACCTACGTCAACATCCCAGACCGGGTCAGACACACACACACACACACCTATGTCAACACCCCAGACCGGGTCAGACACACACACACACACACCTACGTCAACATCCCAGACCGGGTCAGACACACACACACACACACACCTATGTCAACACCCCAGACCGGGTCAGACACACACACACACACACACCTATGTCAACATCCCAGACTGGGTCAGACACACACACCACTTAAAGAGACACAAAGTTACAGAGCCCAGCTTTACTCCCTGTCTCTGAACAGAGTGGGGACACAGTCCTGATTGGAGCTGTCAGAGGAGGACACGTGGAGATTGTCAGAGCTCTGCTGCAGAAGTACGCTGACATCGACATCAGAGGACAGGTACCGTCTACGTTAGCATTAGCATCTGTATACAGTCTGTGTTAGCATTGTCCATCTTTATAAGTCAGCTCAAAACCCCATGAGTCTGACTTAACTCTAATGGCGCGTTCAGACCGGATCATGCATTGCGTCGGGTTTCAATGCAAAGTCTATGGTGATGCGTATTGCAGCGTCACAACGCACGGACCTCTCGGCACGCACGGACGGACTGTTCATTAGACATGCACGGACTTGGCGGGAAAGTCAAAGGGGAGGAGCAGGAGCGGAAAATCAACGCCCACAGGAGATGGATTCAGCGTTTGCGGTCTGAATGCACCATTACATGACTAGGGACAGCTGCTGTAGTGACTGTGGCAGCCATCTTGTGTTCCCAGAAAAGTCTCACAAATGAGAATGTGTGATGTGTATAATTTGTGTTTGTGTGTTTGCCGAGCTCAGGAGGGCAAGACCGCCCTCTATTGGGCAGTGGAGAAAGGGAACTCAACGATGGTGCGAGACATTCTGCAGTGTAACCCCGACACTGAAACCTACACTAAGGTAACTGACACACACACACACTCTCAAAGACACACTGTTTTGGTGTGTCTAACTGTTGTGTTGTGTGTTTAGGATGGAGAAACGCCTCTGATTAAAGCCACAAAGATGAGGAACATTGAGATTGTGGAACTGCTGCTGGACAAAGGAGCCAAGGTGTCAGCGGTGGACAAGGTAACACACTCCGTTACTCACTCTCACACACAAGCAGACACAGACACACACATACAGAGACAAACACAGATACTCACACATACAGAGATGCACACACATGCAGACAGACACACACATCATCACTGTGTCATCTTCCGCAGAGAGGAGACACACCCTTACACATCGCCATCCGTGGCCGCAGCAGGCGATTGGCCGAGCTGTTGCTAAGAAACCCCAAAGATGGCCGCCTTCTCTACCGCCCCAACAAGAGCGGAGAGACTCCATACAACATCGACTGTAACCATCAGAAAAGCATCCTGACCCAGATATTTGGAGCACGTATGTAACACTGTGTATACACATAGGTCACCTGTCTCTCTCTCCGTAGGTCACCTGTCTCTCTCTCTCTCTGTAGGTCACCTCTCTCTCTCTCTGTAGGTCACCTCTCTCTCTCTCTCTGTATGTCACCTGTGTGTCTCGCTCTCTGTAGGTCACCTGTCTCTCTCTGTAGGTCACCTCTCTCTCTCTCTCTGTATGTCACCTGTGTGTCTCTCTCTCTGTAGGTCACCTGTCTCTCTCTCTTTCTCTCTGTAGGTCACCTGTCTCTCCCTCTCTGTAGGTCACTTGTCTCTCCCTCTCTGTAGGTCACCTGTCTCTCCCTCTATGTAGGTCACCTGTCTCTCTCTCTGTAGGTCACCTGTCTCTCTCTCTGTAGGTAACCTGTCTCTCTCTCTCTGTAGGTCACCTGTCTCTCTCTCTGTAGGTAACCTGTCTCTCTGTAGGTCACCTGTCTCTCTCTCTGTAGGTAACCTGTCTCTCTCTCTGTAGGTAACCTGTCTCTCTCTCTCTGTAGGTCACCTGTCTCTCTCTCTGTAGGTCACCTGTCTCTCTCTATGTAGGTAACCTGTCTCTCTCTCTCTCTGTAGGTCACCTGTCTCTCTCTCTGTAGGTAACCTCTCTCTCTCTCTCTGTAGGTCACCTGTCTCTCTCTGTAGATCACCTGTCTCTCCCTCTCTGTGGGTAACCTGTCTCTCTCTCTGTAGGTCACCTGTCTCTCCCTCTATGTAGGTCACTTGTCTCTCTCTCTATAGGTCACCTGTCTCTCCCTCTCTGTAGGTCACCTGTGTCTCTCTCTCTGTAGTTCAACTGTGTCTCTCTCTCTGTAGATCACCTGTTTCTCTCTCCGTAGGTCACCTGTCGCTCTCTCTCTCTCACTCTCTTTGTAGCTCACCTGTCTCTCTCTCTGTAAGTCACTTGTCTCTCTCTGTAGGTCACCTGTCTCTCTCTCTGTAGATCACCTGTCTCTCTCTCTGTAGGTCACCTGTCGCCCTCAGACTCGGGCGGGGACATGCTGGGGTATGACCTGTACTCGTCAGCTCTGGCAGACATCCTGAGTGAGCCTACCATGCAGCCGCCCATCTGTGTGGGGCTCTACGCCCAGTGGGGCTCTGGGAAGAGCTTCCTGCTCAAGAAACTGGAAGGTACCAGAACACACACACACACACACACACTAACCACTGTGGAGGAGCAGCGGCTCTACTCTGAGCAACTCCAGTGTGACGTGGCTCCTCCCCCTCTCTCTAAGGGAGCTCGTTGTTAAATCAAGATAAACTCCACTTGTAGTTCGTTACATTTATTTTCGTCCACCCCACGCAGGTTCCACATACATTCACCTGTTACGGTCTGCATACAAGAAAAAACATGTGCGCTATACAAAGAGCGCTAGAGCCCCCTAGCTGTAAGGCATGGAAGGTGAACATTAAACCAAGAGCTAACAAACTCACTCTCCTTATAAAAAAAAAAAAAATAAACCCTCTTTTTTAACACAACATGGACATGTAGCCATTATTAACAGAATCGTTTTATAACATTCAGATGTTCACCCAACAGCCCACTGTCCTTCATGAAGAGCCTTTAGCAGCCTAGCTGAAGAGGCACCCTTTTTTGTTAGGCAGTCTGCAAGTTGGTCTTTGGTTTCTGACCACACCACCTGTTGAACCATTTTGTTTTGGATCAGTTCTTTTATAGAACTAATTTCCAAGCGTAGTCTCTTTTCAGTCACAAACTTTGTAGACTTCAGTGCATCAACAAGAGAAAAGTTATCAGTAACACAGATTATTGGCACACTGTGATCTGTACAACCTGCACTCAGCTCAGAAAACAATGTAGAAAGAAAAATGGCATTGTCAACTCCCTCAGACATTGCTAGCGTTTCACCTGCAAGTGTACTTCTGACAACTCTCTTGATCCTCTTTGACTGCCATGATATTGGAGAGAAGTGTCCATTGTCACCCATTAAAACAATAAGGTGCCCACCTTGAGTACCCCCATCTGATAGGTTAGCGAAAGAAGCGTCAGTGAAAGTAACAATCTTTAAGCTACTGTCTTTACCAAGGTGCTGGAAATTCAACTCGACTGATTTGGCTTTAAGTTTGCACACAACTCTGTTTGCTTCATTGATGGTTTGTATAGTAGCCTGCTTGAGATTTGATGCTAAGTTACTTGCATCAAACATAACATCAGGTCTGCTTTGTCTGGCAACCCACAACAGTTGCCCTATCTTAGATCTTAGAAGGTCTTTCTCAGTTTCTGTGAGCAATGAGCTTGGCTCGGCAGCCCGTGAAGGAGCAAGAGGGATGGGCTGTAAATGCTGAATATATGTCTCTTGTTGAATTTGGACTTTTTTGCCTAAAGTAACAAAATCAACACCCACATAATAATAATAATAATAATAAATTTTATTTAAAAGCGCCTTTCAAAACACCCAAGGACACTGTACAGGCATAATAAAAACATTTAAAAACAGGATAAACAGAATAAAACAGTAGTCAGGTGCAATATGGGATGGTGTGTGTGTGTGTGTGAGTTAGGAGGGTGTGTGTGTGCGTATGTGTTAGGTGTGTGTGTGTGTGTGTGTGTGTGTGTGTGTGTGCGCGCGTGTGTGTTAGGTGGGGTAGGACAGTCTGAACAGATGGGTTTTGAGTCGGGATTTGAAGAGTGGAAGAGAGTCAATGGTACGGAGGTCAGGGGGGAGAGAGTTCCAGAGCTGGGGGGCAGAGTGGCTGAAGGCTCTGTGTCCCACAGTGATGAGTCTGGCTGGGGGGACGGAGAGTGTGAGGGTGGAGGAGGAGCGGAGTGTGCGGGCAGGAATGTGAGGGTGGAGGAGGTCAGATAAGTACGGAGGGGCCAGGTTGTGAAGTGCTTTGAAGGTGGTGAGGAGTATTTTGAAATTGATGCGCTGTTTGACAGGAAGCCAGTGGAGTTGTTGTAGTACGGGGGTGATGTGGTGAGCTGTGGGGGTCCGGGTGATGATACGAGCTGCAGAGTTTTGGAGGAGCTGCAGTTTCTGGAGGGATTTGTTGGGGAGGCCGAAGAGAAGTGAGTTGCAGTAGTCAATCCTTGAGGTGACGAGGCTGTGGACGAGGATGGCGGTGGTGTGGGGGGTGAGAGAGGGGCGGAGACGAGAGATATTGCGCAGGTGGAAGTAGGCAGACCGAGTGATGTTATTGATGTGGGATTGGAAGGAGAGTGAACTGTCGAGGATGACACCCAGGCTCTTGACTTGAGGGGAGGGGAGGACAGATGTGTTATGGATGGAGATTGAGAAGCTGGTAGATTTGGAGAGAGTGGAGGGGGTGCCTATGAGAAGGACTTCAGTTTTTGAGCTATTGAGTTTGAGAAAGTTGGAAGAGAACCAGGAATGAATTTCTTGTAGACAGAGGGTGAGGGAGGATGGAGGGAGAGAGGAAGATGGTTTAGTGGAGAGGTAGAGCTGGGTGTCATCCGCGTAGCAGTGGAAGTGAATGTTGTGACGGCGGAGGATGTGACCGAGTGGGAGAATATAGATGATGAAGAGGAGGGGCCCCAGGACAGAGCCCTGGGGCACACCAGCAGAGACAGGAAAAGTGCGGGATTTGTGGGATTTGAGATGAATGAACTGTGAGCGACCAGAAAGATAGGAGGTGAACCAGGCGAGGGGGGTGTGGGTGATGCCGATGGAGGAGAGTCTGTTCAGGAGGGTGGAGTGAGAAATGGTGTCAAAAGCTGCAGTGAGGTCCAGAAGGATGAGGATGGAGAGTAAACCGGAGTCAGAGGCTATGAGGAGATCGTTAGTGATTTTTAGAAGAGCTGTTTCGGTGCTGTGGAGGGGACGGAAACCAGACTGAAATTGTTCGTAGATGTTGTTGGTGGTGAGGTGGTTGTGGAGTTGAGCAGCGACAGATTTTTCAAGTATTTTGGAGATGAAGGGAAGGTTTGAGATGGGACGGAGGTTGTTGAAGTTGGTTGGATCCAGGCCAGGTTTTTTGAGAATGGGTGAGACTGAGGCGGTTTTGAATGAGAGAGGGACAGTACCAGAAGTGAGAGATGAATGAATGATATTAGTGATGAGGGGGGCAGCTGAGGGGAGGCAGGATTTGACCAGAACGGTAGGGAGAGGGTCGAGCTGAGAGGTAGAAGGTTTGGATTTAATGATAAAGTCGGAGATGGCTTGGACGGAGGGCAAGATGAAGCTGGAGAATGGGGCTATGAGGGATGAGTAGGGGGCTGGGGGGTCCACTCCAGAGACTGCAGCTCCATGCGGGGTCAGGTGTTGGTGAATGTCAGAGATCTTGGAGGTAAAGAAGGACATGAGTGAGTTACAGAAGTCAGTGGATTGCATATGGTGAGGGAGGGAGTCAGGGGGTTTGGTTATATTGGTGAGAAGAGAGAAGAGAGTTTTGGAGTTTTGATGATTGGAGTGGATTAAACCGGAGTAGTAGGTGGATTTGGCAGCAGAGAGATGGTCCTTGTATAGCACGATGTGGTTATTGTACATTTGTTTGTGAATGGTGAGTCCAGTTTTATTGAAGAGCCGTTCAAGTTGACGTCCTTGGGATTTGAGCTGACGGAGGGCAGGGGTGAACCAGGGTGCTGAGAGCGTGAAAGAGACGGGTCGGGTTTTGAGAGGAGCATGATTGTTCAGGAGGTTATGGAGAGAAGTGTTGTAGTGGGAGACCAGGTCATCGGGGGAGTCATTGGGATCAGTAGTGGGGAGGTTATTGATATCTGAGGCGAAGGTGGCAGTGTTTATGTCCTGAATTTTACGGAAAGAAATGGTTCGGGGAAGGATGGTCTTGGAGAGGGTGAGGTTGATATTGAAGGTGATGAGCTTATGGTCTGTGTATGGGAGTGTGTGAGGTTTACAGTCAGTGGGAGTGAGACCAGAGCAGCAGATTAAATCCAAAATGTGACCTTTAGTGTGGGTGGGGAAATGAATGTGTTGTTGTAAACCAAAACTATCTAAACAGGAGGAGAAGTCTTTGGTGAGAGGGTTGCTATTATTGTCCATGTGAATGTTGAAGTCCCCAAGTATGACTGCGTTATGAGAGATAGATGAGAAGTGTGTTAGAAGGTGAGAAAAGTCATTTAAAAAGTCCTTATTAAGTTTTGGCGGGCGGTAGATGGTGGCAACAACAGTAGGAGAAGGTCCAGGCAGCAGTGAGGCAGAGTACTCGAAGGAGGAGAAGACAGGGGCAGCAGGCACAGGTGTGACTTTCCAAGTCTCGCGGTGAAGCATCGCGAGACCTCCGCCCCGGCGGCCACAGCTGCGGGGCTGGCAGATGTAAACAAACCCCGGTGGAGTGGAGTCGTTCAACGCGGCAAAGTCATTTGGCTGCTGCCAGGTTTCGGTCAAACACAAGAAGTCCAGCTTACGGTCGACGAGGACATCCCGGACCAGATGGCCCTTGGTGTTGAGGGAGCGCACGTTGAGGAGACCGAAGCTGACGGTGGTGGAGCTGTTCTTGGCTGCCGCGGGCTGAGCCGATCGGGCCACGCTGACCAGGACACTGTCAGCGTCCCGACCAGCGGTGCGGGAGCAGCGGCGAGTGGTGGACCAGAGGGACTTTATTGAATGGGAGTCCTTGTATTGGAGCTTACGGCGTGATCCACGGTGAACGTACCGCCGCCGGGGCTGGAAGGCGATGCCCGGGGGGATGTCATGTCCGCGCTCCGGTGGCTGAAGAGGAGCGGGGACGTGGTGCCGAAGTTTTAAAAGTTCAGCAGCGGAGTACTGGAGGAGAGCATTGGCCTGCAGATGGACCAGGGAGCCAGATGACAACAAGCCAGCGCGTTATATGGCAGACACACATCGTTTCCCAGGAGGGGAATACGACAGCCAGGGGTCCCAGGTATGAATATGTCCAAAATGCTTATGACAACAGCAAACTGTGGTTGATATCGAAAGCAGGTAAACAATCCTTAAAACACAACGTAACCACGACATCCAATATTGCGTAAACAATGTTTTAGTCCGTGTTTGTTCTGTGAGCAGCGGCTGCCAAAGCGCGCCAGCGTTCACTCACTGAACTCTCGCGAGAGTTCAAATTCAAGAAGAGAAGCTATCCTGAGCTTCACGACCTACATTGAATTTGGATCTTATTTGAGGTATGACGTTCATAGAGAACATTTTTGTACCCGCCCAAATGAAATCATCCACATGACCTGCTAGTATACCAGTTACATTTTTTTCCTTATCTAACCAGTAGAAAACTGCAGGGTCTACTTTAGATATGACGGCTCCGGCTTCAATCATTATGCCTTTTACTCTGTTATACCAATACAGTGAAGCGTCAGCTAAACCATACACACATTTTCTCAGTTTCCAGACTATGCCTGTACTATTGGCCTCTGGAGGCGGTTTGATGAAAATGTCTCGAGACAGTTCTAGTCCTTGTAAAAAAGCTGATTTGATGTCCATTGAATGAAGTTGCCATTGTTTCTGGCAACTCACTGCCACCAAGAGCCTCAGAGACTCCGAAGCACAGGTTGGAGAGTCCTTTTGTAGTTCCGAAACTTGTAGCTCTTCAAATCCTCGTGCAACAAGCCTGGCTTTAGGAACTAATCCATTCTCCGTCTCTTTCAGAGTGCACACCCACCGAGCAGAGATGCACTTTTGTCCATTGTCCTCAACCTCTTCATACACATTATTTTGTATCCAGCTTTTTATTTCACTGATTTTAGCTTCATCAAATGAGACATCCTTTGTGATAAAAACATCTTCACATGGCTCTGTGTTTTGCGTCTGATCTTGCACCCGAAGATCATCCAATTGTGACAAATCAACAGCTTCACTGGTACCTGCCCTCTCAGCAGGCTCAAGTAGCTCCAAGTTGTACCAGTTCTTGTATTTTCCTTTTGCTTTACCAGCACGTCCCAACACTTTTGCTTTCTGCAAGGCTTCACTTTCTGTGTTTCTGAATGTCACAATTTGACCAGTCTTCACATTTCCATCAAAACCTCCTTCAGCCACTGCATTTTCAGAAGCATTCAGTTGGTCATTGTCAATGTTTTCACTATTTGTTTCTTCTATATTATCACTTATGTCATAGGTGTTGTGTTGTTCAATTTCAGAGTTAATCAGAGGTTCCACATGGTCCTGAGTAACCTTTCTCAGCCGAAGTTGGTGAACTCTGACATGTCGAACAAAAACAACAGCACCGTCTTGTCCAATGACCACTCCTGGCCCTTTCCACTCTGCACAGTCCACACGTTTGTAAAACACCTTGTCTCCAAGTTCATACTTCTCATCGTTGCAACGCAGCTGTTTCTTCAGTGCTCTCCGTATCCGCTCTGAACACTCCGCTTCTGTAAATGCCTTCCATGCATTGTGCAGAGCTGAAATGTGTTTGGCAACCCAATCGCTTCTTGTGGTGCCCTCTAATGCAGGTGCCCTGTCAATTAGAACGGAGGGTAAGTTTGGATTCTGCCCAAACACGAGCTGATGTGGACTGTAACCGTGAACACTTTGCATACAGTTCTTTGCCATAAGAGCCCAGTCCATAGCAATGTTCCAGTCGCATCCTGTGTTGGCTTTCACTTTCAGGATCATTTCAGTCAAGGTTTGGTTATGACGCTCTAACAGTCCATTACTCCAAGGGCTGTAGGCAGGTGTTGTCTTCACTTCAATATTAAAGTTTTCAGCCATATCTCTAACTTCTTCATTATTAAACTCCCCACCATTATCACTGAACAACTTTTGTGGTGGACCGTGAACACTTATCCAATCATGGATAAAATGTTTGACTATTTCAGAAGACCTCTTTGTGGTAATGACACTCCCCGCGCTAAATCGAGTGAACTGGTCAATGATATGTAGGTACCACACTCCTGGCTGAAGCTCATGCAGATCTACAGCCACAGTCTTATTATATGTTGACGCAAGTGGTAAACCGACGGCAGGTTTGGGTTTGGTCTTACAGTACTTTTGGCAGGCTTCACATTGACCAATTACTTTTTGTAATAGGCTAATGCATTCTGTGTCTTTGTTGCCAGAACTGCTCAAAAGTCTCTGTAACTTGTCGGCAGACGCATGCCCAAACTGTTTATGAAGTTTCTCTAAAACTTTCATCTTCTCACTTGTGTTCATTTCGTTCGTGTTTGTAAGTACTTCTTCTTCAATAGTTGTCAATATCTGATCAGCACTTGTAGGACAACTGTTCTCATTATCAACTATGTTCACACAGTAATGTCCTGAGCTTGTAAAATCCAGTTTGACAGGTTGATTGAACATTACTGCACTGTCATTTTCCATGTCTAGAACTGTCCCAGCACGTTTCAAAGATGTTTTACTCAAAAGCAAAGGGATATTAACAGGAACAACTTCTGCCTCGATATTACATTTTGTGTTACCAATCTTGGCCGGTATCTTAACATTTTTGACAGAGTACACTACTTTTCCGTCCCCAAACTTGAAGGGCCTGTGACTCTGCATTTCTGTTGCTCTCATTGACTTGACGTTTTTCTTTCCGGACACACAAATGTAGTTGTCTAACCACTCTTGTCCACATACGGTTCTTGTGCACGCAGTGTCTATTATAGCAGAGCCAAAACATTCCGTCATGAATATTTCTGCATCTGTTGGCGATGCTTTGGTGTACAATGTAATGTTACACTCTTCAACGCCTGATTTATCTTTAGCTTTATCTTCAGTTATATTCACACTCTCACCTTTGTGTGGACAATCTCTGGCCCAATGAAACGTGCTTTGACACACTGCACACTTTGATCGGCGTCCGAACTTGTCCAACGGGTTCGTTCCGGGTTGTGGAGTTCTGGGTCTGCCGCTTTGTTGCCAGGTTTTACCTTTATCCCGCCGATGCTGCTCCGTGGCAAACACAGACTCTTGACTGATTCCCTCTGATGCAGCACTCATTTTACCGCTAAATATTCTCTTCAAAGCAGACTTCATCGAGGCGAATGTAAGATCTGTGCATGCTGTTAAAGCCAGCTGCCTGTCAGTCCCATCTAAGCACGCAGTGTCCAACAGCTTAAAAGCTAAAACTGCGTCAGGTAGCTCCATTTTGTGTTTGCGCATACGTGAATACCGCTGTTCAAAATCAATAATATAATCCGCCATGGACACACTTTCATGTTTAACAATGCGGTCAAAATCAGTGTATGCCTCGTAAATCCTGTCTTTTTCTTCTTTGAGGAACAAACTGTCAAGTTTATCCAGCAAAATTTTCATTCCTGTGTCTTCATTTAATTTGTCTACCGGTATTTCCATTGCAGTCTCCCGTGCTCTGCCCGACAGCGACAGAGCAACAGCGAGGGCTTGTTTTTTCTTTTCCAAGTCCGTGACTCTGGCCCAAATGCCGACTTCATTTTTCCAGCTTTCGTAGAGTTTCCCCTCTTCAAACGGTGGTGGAACTCTGTAGTTACAAGCCATCCTCTGCTACCATGTTAAATTAAGATAAACTCCACTTGTAGTTCGTTACATTTATTTTCGTCCACCCCACGCAGGTTCCACATACATTCACCTGTTACGGTCTGCATACAAGAAAAAACATGTGCGCTATACAAAGAGCGCTAGAGCCCCCTAGCTGTAAGGCATGGAAGGTGAACATTAAACCAAGAGCTAACACTCGTCACATGTGTCCTCCATCGTGTCCTTCCCCAAAGCTCATGACCGTAGGTGAAGGTGGAAATGTGGACTGAGCAGATGATTTAGAGCTTTGGCTGCAGACGCTGCTCTCTCTTCATCACAGTGACCACGCTACACCCTTCCCTCAGTGCACTTGTTTCTCGTGTCCAGATGAGATGAAGACGTTCGCAGGGCAGCAGGTGCAGCCTCTGTTCCGGTTCTCCTGGTTGGTGCTGGTCCTGGTCCTGGTCCTGTGTGGATCAGTGGGTCTGGTTCTGGGGTTCACTGTGGATCCTCGTCTGGCTCTGGCTGTGGCTCTGACGCTCCTCGCTCTCATCTACTGCTTCTTTGGTGAGAAACTCAACAGGAACGTCTCATATTCACACAAAAAGTATTATACATGTTTACCAAAAGCAAAACAAGGAAAAACTCTCTCCTAGTGCTGGTTCTGACCTGTCTCTCTCTCTGTGCTGGTTCTGACCTGTCTCTCTCTCTGTGCTGGTTCTGACGTGTCTCACTCTCTGTGCTGGTTCTGACGTGTCTCACTCTCTGTGCTGGTTCTGACGTGTCTCACTCTCAGTGCTGGTTCTGACGTGTCTCACTCTCTGTGCTGGTTCTGACGTGTCTCACTCTCTGTGCTGGTTCTGACGTATCTCACTCTCAGTGCTGGTTCTGACGTGTCTCACTCTCTGTGCTGGTTCTGACGTGTCTCACTCTCTGTGCTGGTTCTGACGTGTCTCACTCTCAGTGCTGGTTCTGACGTGTCTCACTCTCTGTGCTGGTTCTGACGTGTCTCACTCTCTGTGCTGGTTCTGACGTGTCTCACTCTCTGTGCTGGTTCTGACGTGTCTCACTCTCTGTGCTGGTTCTGACCTGTCTCTCTCTCTGTGCTGGTTCTGACCTGTCTCTCTCTCTGTGCTGGTTCTGACCTGTCTCTCTCTCTGTGCTGGTTCAGACCTGTCTCTCTCTCACCTACCTCTCACCTCTCTCTCACCTGTCTCTCCCTCACCCATCTCTTACCTGTCGCTCTCTTGTCTTTCTCACCTCTCCGTCACCTGTCTCTTTCTCACCTCTCTCACCTGTCGCCCTTACCTCTCTCTCACCTTTCTCCCTCACCTGTCTCCCTCTCACCCACCTCTCTCTAACCTTTCTCTTACTCACCCGTCTCTCCCTCACCTCTTTCCCATCTGTCTCCTCACCTGTCTCTCACCCACCTCTCTCTCTCACCCGTCTCTCTCTCTACTTTCTCCCTCACCTGTCTCTCACCCACCTCTCTTTCTCACCCATCTCTCTCTCTACTTTCTCCCTCACCTGTCTCCCTCTCACCCACCTCTCACTCACCTTTCTCTCTCTCACCCGTCTCTCCCTCAGTGGTGGTGTACTTTGGCGGCCGCAGGGAGGGGGAGTCCTGGACCTGGGCGTGGCTCCTCTCCACAGCTCTGGCTCGTCACATTGGTTACATGGAGCTGTTGCTAAAGCTCATGTTCGTGAATCCTCCAGAGCTGCCAGAGCAGAGCACCAGGGCCCTGCCCGTCCGGTACGTCACCAAGTACTCACTAAATACTCACCAAGTACTCACCAAGTACTCACCAAGTACTCACTAAATACTCACCAAGTACTCACCAAGTACTCACTAAATACTCACCAAGTACTCACTAAATACTCTCCAAGTACTCACTAAATACTCTCCAAGTACTCACTAAATACTCTCCAAGGACTCACCAAGTGCTCATTAAATACTCACCAAGTACTCACTAAATACTCAACATGTACTCACTGCGAATACTACAATGTCTGTTCCCTGGTTACAACACTTTACAAGCTAGGCCCTGCACTCTCTCTGGTCTCACCCTGGTCTTTGGTCTTTGGTCTCTGTGGCCTCACCCTGGTCTCTGGGGTTGGTCTCTGGTCTCACCCTGGTCTCTCTGGTCTCAGGTTTCTCTTCACAGACTACAGTCGTCTGTCTTCAGTGGGAGGAGAGACGTCGATGGCTGAGATGATCTCTACTCTGTCTGACGCCTGTGAGCGAGAGTTTGGATTCATTGCCACCAGACTCTACAGGGTCTTCAAGACCGAGGAGAACCAGGGTAAGACCAGGACTAGACCAGGTCGGAGACAAGGTCTGGACCAGATTTGACTCTCTTGTTTGTAGGAAAGAGGAAGTGGAGGAGGTCCTGCTGCTTGCCCTCTGTGCTGGTCTTCTCGGTGGTCCTTCTCTGTGTCCTGGCAGGTCTGGGAGCACTGGCCTTCCTCAGAGCCGAATCCAGGTCCAGGTCCGGTCCTGGGTCTGAGGCCGAGGACCAGGTGGGTCTCACATCTAAGTGGCTGAGCGGATAGCACTCTCGCTTCTCAGCAAGAAGGTCCTGAGCTCAAATCCTGGTCGGAACAGGGCCTTTCTGAGTGGAGTTCACATGTTCTCCCTGTGCCTGCTCCGGTTTCCCCTACCATTAAAAATATGTACAATAGTTCAGGGTGAATGAGTGTGTGGTTGTGAGTGCGACTGTGGGACAACTGATGGAAAGTAGCCCAAGGCTACAATCCAGAATGATGTGTTGATTGTGTCCCAACAAAAAAAAAAAAAAGCCGTGAGCGTTCTAACCAATCACAGACACATGAGTTTGTCAGTACTGCGGATGGGCACCAGGTTTAAGCAGCAACATCCAGGGGGTGTGGCCTCAGTGTACACGTGTGGTTGTGTTGCAGTTGTATGGTTGTGTCGCAGTTGTGTTACAGTTATGGTTTTGTTACAGGCTTACCATGAAGCAGTCCATGCGGTCCTCATCGCCCTGGGCTCAGTGCTGGCTCTGCCTCTACTGCTTCACTGTAAAACTTGGTTCCACATGGTCCACTCTCTGCTGCACTCTCAGCGCAGCCGGCTCCACAGCGCCACCAGCAGGCTGCACAAGCTCAAGAGCGAGGGATTCATGAAGGTAGCGATCAGGGGATTTTTCTGCATGTGACATACTTACTCTCCAGACTGGATAGACCAGAGAGAGAGAGACCCGAGACAGACCAGAGAGAGACCCGAGACAGACCAGAGAGAGACCAGAGAAAGACCAGAGAGAGAGAGACCCGAGAGAGACCCCAGAGAGACCCCAGAGAGAGACCAGAGAAAGACCAGAGAGAGAGAGACCTGAGAGAGAGAGACCCGAGAGAGACCCCAGAGAGACCCGAGAGAGACCCGAGAGAGACCCGAGAGAGACCAGAGAGAGACCAGAGAAAGACCAGAGAGAGAGAGACCCGAGAGAGAGAGAGAGACCAGAGAGACCCGAGGGATACCAGAGAGATACCAGAGAGATACCAGAGAGAGACCAGAGAGACCAGAGAGATACCAGAGAGATACCAGAGAGATACCAGAGAGATACCAGAGAGATACCAGAGAGATACCAGAGAGAGACCAGAGAGACCCCAGAGAGAGACCAGAGAGAGAGAGACCTGAGAGAGAGAGACCCGAGAGAGACCCGAGAGAGACCCGAGAGAGACCCGAGAGAGACCAGAGAGAGGCCAGAGAGAGACCAGAGAGAGAGAGACCCGAGAGAGAGAGAGACCAGAGAAACCCGAGAGAAAGACAGAGACCAGAGAGACCCGAGGGATACCAGAGAGATACCAGAGAGATACCAGAGAGAGACCAGAGAGACCCCAGAGAGAGAGAGACCTGAGAGAGAGAGACCCGAGAGAGACCCGAGAGAGACCCGAGAGAGACCCGAGAGAGACCAGAGAGAGGCCAGAGAGAGACCAGAGAGAGAGAGACCAGAGAGACCCGAGAGAAAGAGAGAGACCAGAGAGACCCGAGGGATACCAGAGAGATACCAGAGAGATACCAGAGAGATACCAGAGAGAGACCAGAGAGAGACCAGAGAGAGGCCAGAGAGAGACCAGAGAGAGAGAGACCCGAGAGAGAGAGAGAGACCAGAGAGACCCGAGGGATACCAGAGAGATACCAGAGAGATACCAGAGAGATAATAAAGATACCAGAGAGGCAAAGCAAGTTAAGTTTATGTGTATAGCACAGTTCATGAAAAGCAACTCAAAGTGCTCCTCCCTGATTGGCTGCTCTCTGATTGACAGGTTCTGAAGACTGAGGTGGAGCTCATGGCCCAGATGTCTCGCACCATCGACAGCTTCACTCAGCACCAGACGCGTCTCGTGGTCGTGATCGACGGACTGGACTCATGTGAACAGGACAAGGTTCTGCACATGCTGGACACGGTGAGTCCCCCCCTCCCCTCTCAGGTCCCTGGTCTCTCTGGTCCAAACGATGTGTCTCCTCAGGTTCCTGGTCCCTGGTCCCTTCATGTTCCTAACCATGTATCTTTTTAGGTCTCTCTCTCTAGTCCTAACCAGGTGTTTCCTCTGGTCCCTCTCGGATCCTAACCATGTGTCCTCTCTGGTCCTAACCATGTGTCCTCAGGTGCGAGTGCTCTTCTCCAAAGGGCCCTTCATCTCCATCTTCGCCTCAGATCCTCACATCATCATCAAAGCCATAAACCAGAGTCTGAGCAGCGTCCTGCGAGACTCCAACATCAACGGTCACGACTACATGCGCAACGCCGTGCACTTGCCGGTCTTCCTCCACAGCAGAGGTTTATGCTCCGCGAGGAAACCGCCGCCACCCCAGCCGCCTCAGCCACAGCCGCAAGCTAACGGGGATACGGACACTGCACCACGCCAGTCCTTCTCCGAGACCGGTACACGCTACACCTGGTATTACACTTGACAGTAGCCTCTCATAGTCTCATAATGTCTGGACTATGAGAGGCTACTGTTTTTTAGCTCTGATCCTGCGGCTAATGAAGTGATGCAGCTAGTGTGTGTATTTTTATTGTGGTAGAGTATATGGACTATTTTGACAGATGAAGGTGAATGAGCCATGGAAGCTAACGTGAATGAGACATGGAAGCTAACGTGAATGAGCCATGGAAGCTAACGTGAATGAGCCATGGAAGCTAACGTGAATGAGCCATGGAAGCTAACGATGAATGAGCCATGGAAGCTAACGATGAATGAGTCATGGAAGCTAATGGTGAAGTTGCTATCAGCATTACATTAAGCATGAAAATCTGCAGCTCATATCCTGGACCTGTATGTGAACATGTATTTTAAAATGCAGTTTATAAACAGGTGCAGCTTAGAGTCCAGAAAGTACGATATGTTTATAATGTTGTATCTGAGGTGAATGAATCGTATGGAATGGTGATGATGATGTGGTCTGAGCGGTGCTTGCAGGGCCTGTGATGTCACACACACTGACCTCTGACCTCTGATCTCAGGGTGGCACGAGGAGCTGGACCGAAAACTGTCTCAGAGCAGTTTGGCTGACCTCAAGTTTGGAAGCAGGACCACACTGAACCGACGAGTGAGTACACCTGGTCTTTGTAGGACACCTGTCTCTCTCTCCTCAGGACACGGCCTCTCGCTGCAGACTCAGACCTGTCTCTCTCTCGCTGCAGACTCAGACCTGTCTCTCTCTCGCCGCAGACTCAGACCTGTCTCTCTCTCGCCGCAGACTCAGACCGGTCTCTCTCTCTCGCCGCAGACTCAGACCTGTCTCTTTCTCTCGCCGCAGACTCAGACCTGTCTCTCTCTCGCCGCAGACTCAGACCTGTCTCTCTCTCTCGCCACAGACTCAGACCTGTCTCTCTCTCGCCGCAGACTTAGACCTGTCTCTCTCTCGCGCCGCAGACTCAGACCTGTCTCTCTCTCGCCGCAGACTCAGACCGGTCTCTCTCTCTCGCCGCAGACTCAGACCTGTCTCTTTCTCTCGCCGCAGACTCAGACCTGTCTCTCTCTCGCCGCAGACTCAGACCTGTCTCTCTCTCTCGCCGCAGACTCAGACCTGTCTCTCTCTCGCCGCAGACTTAGACCTGTCTCTCTCTCGCGCCGCAGACTCAGACCTGTCTCTCTCTCGCCGCAGACTCAGACCTGTCTCTTTCTCTCGCCGCTGACTCAGACCTGTCTCTCTCTCGCCGCAGACTCAGACCTGTCTCTCTCTCCTCAGGACACAGCCTCTCGCCGCAGACTCAGACCAGTCCGACAGCTGTCTCTGGATTTGTCCAAACTGATGTTGGCTGAAGACTGGTTCAACGACATCAGTCCTCAGAGCATGAGGCGCCTGCTCAACATTGTGTCTCTGACAGGGCGCCTGCTGCGGGCCAATCAGGTGAGACCTGTGAGGGCCAATCAGGGGAGACCTGTGAGGGCCAATATGCAATACTAAGGAAAATTTGTCATTTAGTTTTACAAAGCTGCTATATTATTCTTATGTCCTGTAGAATGTCTATGGAAGGACAATGCTAACTGGCTAGCTCCATGCTAACCATCAAGCTTACATAGTTTCCATAGTTACCATAGTTACCAGGAGAGATGATTCAGCTGAGCTCCACCGTACTCTGAAACTATCGCTCTCTGGATGGTGCGGATCTCACATGACTTGTCAGTCTGAAGGTGCTCTCTGCTGTTCTCAGATCAGTTTCGGCTGGGACCGCCTGGCCTCCTGGATCTCCCTGACAGAGCAGTGGCCCTACAGAACCTCCTGGATCCTCCTGCACCTGGAGGAGAGCAGCGATGTCCACGACCAGGCCTCTCTGAGGTCCATCTACGAGAGGTCTTCTTAAGTCCTATTGTTGACCTGTTTTAGACCTGCTTTAGACCTGCTTTTGACCTGCTTTTGACCTGCTTTTGACCTGCTTTAGACCTGCTTTAGACCTGCTTTTGACCTGCTTTTGACCTGCTTTAGACCTGCTTTTGACTTGCTTTAGTCCTGCTTTAGACCTGCTTTAGTCCTGCTTTAGTCCTGCCTTAGACCTGCTTTAGACCTGCTTTAGTCCTGCTTTAGTCCTGCTTTAGTCCTGCTTTTGTCCTGCCTTAGACCTGCTTTAGTCCTGCCTTAGACCTGCTTTAGTCCTGCCTTAGACCTGCTTTAGACCTGCTTTAGACATTCTTTAGACCTACTTTAGACCTACTTTAGACCTTGTTCTGGTCTCTTCAGAGTCTCCAAGTGGGTTCCTTCGTCCAAAGAGGTGGAGCCGCTGCTGGAGATAGATGCAGATGTCCGGAGTCTGGAGGTTTTCCTCTCGTCTCGTCAGCCTCCGCTCACAGCACGAGACGTCAGGACCTTCTTACCCTGCACCATCAACCTGGACCCCAAGCTGAGGGAGATCATCTCAGGTGCCTCATCACCGCACATGTTAAACTTAATAAATAACGTTGGTCTCTCTCTTGTGCTCTCCTCTGATTGGCTCTCTATCCTGTGCTGTCCTCTGATTGGTCAGATGTTCGTGCAGCTCGAGAAGTTGGCCCCGCCCCCTCCTTTGATCCCAGACCCACCTCCATCTACAGCTCAGTGTCGCCCTCTGTGTCATTCAGCGGAATTACACCTCAGCACCCGTACTACAACAGGGTGAGCCTCCCCCTCCCCCTCCCTGTACTGCAACAGGGACACCTTCCCTGTCAGACACTCCCCTGCTCAGACACTTCCCTCTCTCTGAGGCGTGTGATTGGACGGTAAGGTGGTGATGTCATCTTTTTGTTTCGATGAATTATTCATTTTTTTCACATGTTTTATGTTTAAAGCCACAGTGTGTAACTTTCTGTCTGAGGGTTTGTGAAAACAATCATTGAGTGACAGTCTGTGGACTGTATACAGATGGACAATGCTAACCTGCTAACTCAAGGAAGCCCAACCACAGCTCTATTATATTATCTGGATAGAGTATTACTAGCTTGGCGCTGAAGGACCCATGTGCTCGCACGATTCCTGTGGTACTGCAGACTAATCAAGACTAAATTCACGTGGGCTACCCAAACTCAAACAGCTCAACCTCAGCTGACAGAGAACCTACAGCTTTCATAAAGGTCGGCTTTTGTGGGGATTTTAGTGTCCCTTGTCATCCACTGATCACCAGCGTCTGATTGGTCAGGACGCGCCAAACGCCTGTGCACGATTTGATTAGGGCGCCATCTTGGATTGCAGAGGCTTGAGTCCAACACAGAAGTGTTGGGCTCAAGCAGTAACCGTTCTTTGGTTTATCGCTCTCTGTGATCCTGGTGTTCATATTGTAATAATGTCTTTATAAATCCAGGTATGAGCCATACTGTATAAGGACTGACCAATCAGATGCCTTCAATCAGGAGAAACTTCAGCTTCTCTTAGCAACCATTTTAGATTATATTAGATTCAACTTTACAGTCATTACAAAGTCATTACAGGTCTGGACTGTGCGACATCGCTTGCTGCATGTTAGGAAAGGCTGATTAAAAAATAAGTTTTCTAATCACTTTCCACTCTGATATACAGTGGTTAGCTGTTAGCATTGCTAGCATGTGGCTCCTCCAGCAGAGTTCCAGAGTGTGGCTTTAACTCCTCCCTCCTGTGTTTGCTCCATTCATTTTGAGTTGTTCATTGTTTGTGGTTCAGCCGTATTTCCCTCATCACGTTTATGCGGCACCACAGCGCCCCCTTGTGGCCGCTCCATTCACCTGCCCCATGTATGCTCCCATGAGGCTCAACTACAGACCTGCCCCCAGCTGGGACCATGTAAGTACTACACCCACCACCGCAACACCCCACCACCTAAACCCCAAAACCCCAAAACCCCCAAACACCAGACCCCCAGACACCTACCACCCAAACACCCAGACACCAAAAGAAGAGCTGTTCTCAGTCCTGTTCTAAATCTGTGTCCAGGTCTCATCTTTGAAACGCAAGCAGGTACCAGCTCCTCCTGCCCCCTAGTATCGGAATCCTGCTACCACTGCTACTACAGCTACTACTGCTACTACTGCTACTACTGCTACTACAGCTACTACTGCTACTACTGCTACTACAGCTACTACTGCTACTACAGCTACTACTGCTACTACTGCTACTACAGCTACTACTGCTACTACTGCTACTACTGCTACTACAGCTACTACTGCTACTACTGCTACCACTGCTGCTACTGCTACCGCTGCTACTGCTGCTACTACTGCTATCACTGCTACTACTGCTACTACAGCTACTACTGCTACTACTGCTACCACTGCTGCTACTGCTACCACTGCTACTACTGCTACTACTGCTACTACTGCTGCTACTGCTACCACTGCTACTACAGCTACTACTGCTACCACTGCTACTACTGCTACTACAGCTACTACTGCTACTACTGCTACTACTGCTGCTACTGCTACTACTGCTACTACAGCTACTACTGCTACTACTGCTACTACTGCTATTATAACTAATACTACTCTTACTACTACTGCCACTGCTGCTACTACTGCTACTACTGCCACTGCTGCTACTCCTGTTATTGCTACTCCTGATGCTGCTACTACTGCTACTACTACTTCTCCCCTAACTTTTTGTTTTTCCCACATGATCAATTTATTTCAAACCACTAATTAAAGCTGGGGTACCTGATTTTAAAACCACAAACTTTAATAGATTTCTAAAATAGTTTATTGCTTTCAATAGTTCCATTACAAAATACTCACATGTATCTTTGATGTCTGTCACATCCATAGACTGTATATAATTAACGGACAGAGTCACGCCTATCTCTGCTGTTCTAACTAATGGGCCAAAAAATGTGCTCTACTGGAGCAATCCAAAATGGCCGCGAGTGGTCCCGCCCACAAGAAAATTGTGAAAAAACGCATCTGCGCATGCGTCAGCCGGCAAAGCTCCATTCATTTGAACGAGAGACTTCAAAAATTCACAGCAAGTAAACTAGAGTGGACCAAAAAAATCCACCCCCCTCAGCATTGACACACATGTGGAACGGAGCTTTGGGCCAAGAGCCAACTTTTGGTCCATCCTGAAAAGACGTTTTTGGGGAGGTCTGCCAATGCTATATGTTAGCATTGACTAATTCTTCTTCTGGGTCCACCCCCATCAGCCCGGGGTGGTATTGCAAGCATGTCAGTGCACGTCATTTTGGCCACTTTTGAGCTGGGACCCTCCCCCACTGGTCACATCAGCTTTTTCAGATGTAAAAGTGACGTGGCGCCCCCTTCAGGTGACAGTCATATCCTGTCAGACCTCTGAAGCTAAGCAGGGAACGGCAAGCTTAGTACTGTGATAGGAGACCTCTGGGAACTCCATGTGCCACGGTGGGGCGGCTGTAAAGTGCCAAACTGTGGTTGTGTCCTTAAGCAAGACACTTAGAATGAGTCTGGTTGGTGGTGGTAGGAGGGCACATACTGGTTGCCTCGCTACTGTCAGTGTGCCCCAGGGCAGCTGTGGCTACAGTAGCAGTTTATCACCACTGTGTATGGAGTGTATGACTTTAGAAAAGAGCTGTATAAAACTGATGTATTTTTATTGACAACCCTCACTCTGCTCTCAGCCCAACAAGTCCAATAGTGACTCTCTGAGCTTTTTCTGAGGCAGAAGAGGGAGACGACCTGTTGTGGTCTGATTTGTTCAATATAAGTTACGTCCCCCAGCTTTAAAGCACAGAGCACCTTTCCTGTTTGTTCCCAGCATGCATCTTTCACTTCCCGTAGAGAATACTGCTCTCTGATTGACTGTGATGCGCTGACACTGTTCTGCTCTGTGATTGGTCCAGGGCTCCATGTTGGTCCCACCCCTGCTGCTCAACGCCATGACAACAGAAGCAGTTTGTGAGCGTGTGCAGACGATGGCCGGGATGGACGCCAGTATGATTCCACAGTACAGCGCCACCATCAGGAAGGTTAGAGTCTAGTCTGGTCCACATGGATCTGGCCTTGTCTGGTCCGGTCCAGTCTGGTCCACAGGGATCTGGCCTGGTCTGGTCCACATGGATCTGGCCTGGTCTGGTCCGGTCCAGTCTGGTCCACAGGGATCTGGCCTGGTCTGGTCCACATGGATCTGGCCTGGTCTGGTCCACATGAATCTGGCCTGGTCTGGTCCGGTCTGGTCCACATGGATCTGGCCTGGTCTGGTCCGATCTGGTCCGCCCGGTCTGTTCCACATGGATCTGGCTTTGTCTGGTCCGGTCCACATGGATCTGGCCTGGCCTGGTCTGGTCCACATGGATCTGGTCTTGTCCGGTCTGGTCCACATGGATCGGGCCAGGTCTGGTCCAGTCTGGTTCACATGGGTCTGTGTCTTTCAGGCAAACATAAACGGCAGAGTTCTGTCTCAGTGCAACATCGATGAACTGAAGAGAGAAATGAACATGAACTTTGGAGACTGGCAGCTGTTTAGAGCCGCGGTGAGTACTGCAACTACTACTACTACTACTACTACTGCAACTACTACTACTACTACTACTACTGCAACTACTACTACTACTACTACTACTGCAACAACTACTGCAACTACTACTACTGCAACTACTCTTACTGCTGCTAGTACTACTTTTACTACTACTACTGCAACTAGTAGTAGTAGTCTACTAATCTACTACTACTACTGCTTCTCCAAATTCTGCATACTACTTATACCTAATCAGGTGATGTAATGTGTATGCTAACAGGTGATGTAATGTGGTTTATGCTAACAGGTGACGTAATGTGGTGTATGCTAACAGGTGATGGACATGCGTCGTGCTGAGGGGCTGCGGGAGGAAGTGGGCAGTGAAGCAGGAAGTGTTGCCGTGGAGTCGGTGCGTATGGCCCCACCCCTCGCCAGGTCAGAGTTCGGCTTCAACATGAGCTTTGACGAGCTGAGCACCCTGGGTCTCGAGGAGCGCCCCCGCTGGACCGCCGCGGTACTGTCCTCTGTTTAACACTCAGTATAACAGCGCCCCCACAGGACAGCAGTGGTACTGTCCTCTGTATAACACTCAGTATAACAGCGCCCCTACAGGGCAGCAGTGGTACTGTCCTCTGTATAACACTCAGTATAACAGCGCCCCCACACAACAGCAGTGGTACTGTCCTCTGTTCAGTCCTGGTCCAGTCCTGGTCCAGTCCTGGTCCAGTCCTGCTTTTGTCCTGACCCTGTTGTCTCTGCAGAACCCCCCGGACTCTCCAGACTCGGTGGATCTTTGGCGTCTGACCGACCGACAGCAGGCAGAGTATCGCACTGCGTATCAGGACTACATCACCCACATGTCGAGCCTGGACCAGGACCGAGACCAGACCAGGGACCAGACCAGAGACCAGACCAGAGACCAGACCAGAGACCAGACCAGAGACCAGAACAGAGACCAGACCAGAGACCAGAACAGAGACCAGACCAGAGACCAGACAAGAGACCAGTCCAGAGACCAGACCAGAGACCAGACCAGAGACCAGACCAGAGACCGGGCCGAAGCTGAACTAGAGCGCAGAGTCCTCAAGAGAAACTCCATCAAACTCCCAGAAGACACCGATGTTCTCCACCCGATCAGAGAAGATCATGAAGAGGAGGAACCAGGGACCAGCTCCAGAGGCCAGAGTCGAGACCAGACCAAGACTGGGCAGTACCTGAAGCTCAGCGACGAAGACTCCGAGGCCCTGGACAAGAAGGACTCGTCAGACTCTGGAGTCAGGTCTGTACTCTGCTGCTCAGGGTCTCCTCATCTGAGGTTTAGATTACTCTGTCCATCTGTAGACCGAACGGGACTTGGACGAGAGTCTGCACGAGAGTTAGGACAAGAACAAAAGTCTGGACGAGAGTCTGGACTAAGACGAAACTCTGGACTAAGATGAGAGTCTAGACTAGGACTTGGTTAGGGTCCAAAGATGCCACAGAAGGCGTGACCCTATGCCCCTCCCCTTCTGCTCCTCAGGTCCAATGAGAGTTCTCCAAACCACTCTCTTCAGGAAGAGGAGCCGAGTCGCTCCAAACCGATCCAAGATGGCCGCCCGTCGATCCAAGATGGCCGCATGTCCATCTGCTCGGACCAAGGCAGTGTGGGGTGAGTGAGCAGCTTCAGGAGAACATCTGAAACATCTGAAACATCTGGTTTCATCTCATGTTTGTGACCTCAGAGCTCACGTGTGGGAGGAGGAGGCCTTCAACAACCTCAACAAGACCAAGACTCAGCAGATCCAGGAGACCAGCCCCCAGCCCATTCTGAACAACAACAGCCCCGGAGGAGACCAGACCCAGACACAGACCCAGGTCCACACCCAGAACGAGAACGTGAGGGTCCTGCAGCTGAAGCGTGGCCTGAACCCTGGAGACCCACCTCAGGTCACCACTGTGTCTGGAGAAACCGTGTCCTTTAGCACAGAGCGAGAGAGCATCCTGTGAGAGAGAGATCCTTTACTCGTCCCACAGCGGGAAATGTCAGTGTTGCAGCGCACAGACAGTAGCACACACACACTCTATAAGTAGATGCTTGTTTCTTAGCTGTACATGCTTCAGTGTCAATATATCTATATTAGGGCCGGGACTGGATTACAACAAGTAATTTAATTAATTAGAGACTTTGTAATTATTATTTGATCAAAATGTATTTTTATTCACATGGATTTTAGTTTTGATTACAGATTAAGCAACAGGAATATTGTGTATTTTTGTCCAACCAGGTCCACAGACCAGTGCAATGTTAGCCATGTGTTAACCATGTGTCAGCCATGTGTTAGCCATGTGTTAGCCATGTGTTAACCATGTGTCAGCCATGTGTTAACCATGTGTTAACCATGTGTTAGCCATGTGTTAACCATGTGTCAGCCATGTGTTAGCCATGTGTTAACCATGTGTTAACCATGTGTTAACCATGTGTTAACCATGTGTTAACCATGTGTCAGCCATGTGTTAACCATGTGTTAACCATGTGTTAGCCATGTGTTAACCATGTGCTAGTCTTATCTTCTGCCACTCTGTGGTTACAGTCGACTGCAAACCAGCGATCCATGCTTAAAGCAGTCACCTGGTGCAGTGTGTGGGTCCTTGTACCAGGACTAACGTCCATGCTAACAGCTAGCTGCTCTTTGTTGAGCATTGAAGTGATCCTCCAGGTGCTGCGGTGGTATGTGAACACAACCTGCTCTTATTGATGCTTCAGTCTGTTTGCCATTACAAAAACATCCCCCTCCGCAGGCGACACCTGCAGCTTCTTCCATTCTCAGGTTTGTGTCCAAAGCCACGGATCTATAATATTAACTGGATCTATAATATTAACTGGATCTATAATATTAACTGGATCTGTAATAATAACTGGATAGGGTATTACTAGCTTACAGCTGTCCCACCCACGGGCACAGGGGGCGCCGGTGGTACTGCAGACTAAATTCACAAGGGCTACCCAGAAAAAAGTCCCATAGAACTCAATGTAAATTAAAACAGCTCGACCTCAGCTGACAGAGAACCTACAGCTTTCATAAAGATCGGATTTCGTGGGGATTTTAGTGTCCCTTGTCATCCTGAACTTTTTTTCTTCTTAAATCCTTCGCTCTGACTCACTCTGCTGCTGCTCTGAAAAACAGCCTGATTGGTCAGAGCGCGGCCGAGCCTCTCTGTGCGCGTGCGTGAGAGACACACACGCGTATTTGGCTCGTCCACTGCACAGAACCGGGAGGACCAGACGATGCCCAAATATAGCCGTGTTCTGCTAATCTCCCGGTCTCCATGAAGTCCCATGAACTACTGAGCACAAGCCATTAATTTGAATAGGGCACCATCTTGGATCCCCGGGGCTTAGGTACTGCAGACTAAACCAGACCAAATATGGATGATTCCACTAATCTTTTGGTGCCCATGGTGGGGCGCCACTGAGCACAGTCCATTGATTTGAATAGGCTGCCATCTTGGATCACCAGGGAGCTAGCGGTGCACCAGATGATCGGTCCGTCAGCACTCATTCCGTGGAGAAAGCTTCCACGTTGCACATTTAAAGTGATTGTCTGGAGTTTGTCAGAAAGAGAGACAGAGAGGTACTTGATTTGAAAAAAACGACGCAAGCTCCTCCCCCTTCCTTTCTGATTGGTCTACACCTACGTTTCCGTAACACTTTTAAATGTTAATCAGAGAACACATTATACATTTACATTATTAATACACATGCACGGAGGTTTTCAGAATTATTTGTCAAAGTTTTAATGAAAAAATAATGTTTTTATGCACAAAAAAAGCGATTGCGGCAAACCAGGAAGTGCTATTATCATGAATTGCACATTATAGGACACATCTGCAGAGGATCTGATTATGGATATAGGTTCAGTATATACATAAGTACCTCAGCGCGGATGTTTAGAATTCTTTGCTCAGTTTTCATGTAGTTCCAGAGCCTAATAGAGGCTCCGCGAAAACAAACAACTGAGCATGCGCGCAGCTGCGAGCGTCAGCGCCGATGATTGACAGCCCTTTGCATGACTCGATTGGTTAACGTGGACGGCACCGTGGATTCTGAGCTATAGCTAAGAGCAGGGAAGGCGGGACTTGCCCGTAATATTAGAATTAATAAAATGACTTATTTTATATCAACATTTAAGGCCAGGAGGTCAATTTAACACATTTCCTAAAATTTGTAATTCATTTAGAGTTACAGACTATCACTTTAAATGTGTTTAAAAAAAAAAATGAATTAATGTAATTTGAGTAAATAATTAATCTCAATTAACGCATTAAAGTCCTGGCCCTAATCTATGTTTATAGGTATATATATAGAAATAGATACATATATATATATATATACATATACATATGTATCTAGATATATATATATCCTTCAGAGGTCCTCCTGATGAAGTGAAAAGTTCAGTTTTGTGCAAACGTTTTGTAACTCTGTGTGATCCCCTCCCCTATAGTATTAGACCTCCAATACACCATCAGTATGTACCTGTGGTCAGTATGTACCTGTGGTCAGTATTTCATTGTGACTTGTTTTGCTGTTTTTAAACTAATATTTAAAGTGTTTAATGTGAGAATATTCTGCCCCATGGAGATGTATGCACCTGTGCTCCCCTCAGACCTGTCCCTGTGCTCTCCTCAAACCTGTACCTGTGCTCCCCTCAGACCTGTCCCTGTGCTCTCCTCAGAAATGTCCCTGTGCTCCCCTCAGACCTGTCCCTGTGCTCCCCTCAGACCTGTCCCTGTGCTCTCCTCAGACTCGTCCCTGTGCTCCCCTCAGACCTGTCCCTGTGCTCTCCTCAGACTCGTCCCTGTGCTCCCCTCAGACCTGTCCCTGTGCTCTCCTCAAACCTGTACCTGTGCTCCCCTCAGACCTGTGCCTGTGCTCCCCTCAGACCTGTGCCTGTGCTCCCCGCAGATCTGTCCCTGTGCTCTCCTCAGACCTCTCCCTGTGCTCTCCTCAGACCTGTCCCTAGAGTCTCCTACAGTGAAGTTACACAGAACAACTTTAAATATATTTCAGTGTTTACATCTGTGTCAGTGTTGAGCCCAAAATAAAACTTGTGCATGTGACGAGTCTGAGCCTGGACTGTTTCTTTGGGGGAAGGGGAGGGGGTCGTGACCCTGGTGGGCTCCACTGGGACTACATCATCTACAAAACCAGTCTTTGGAACAATATGGTGAGTAATGTGCACAACAACAGAAGTGTCAAGGATCTTAACAGGCACCAAAAGTAGGGAGCACATAACTCCGGTGTTAAAATCACTCCATTTGCTTCACGTCGAGCTCAGAATAACATTTAAAATACTTTTAACTTACAAAGCCATAATGGCTGGCTCCTTCTCACCTCCAAGACACGTTAGTGTCATACCGAGCACTGTGCTCGCAAAACACTAGACGTCTGCTGGATCCTAAGGTCTCAAAAAGCACTGTTGGCGGCCGAGCATTTAGCTCCAAGCTCCTTTGATGTGGAAACCGCTTCGTTCACGTTAAAGAAGCAGACACGGTCTCTTCACTCAAGGCCAGGCTTAAAACAGTCCTCTTTAATTTAGTATATGATTAACCTTAAGTTTGAGAGACCGATTGTCAGCGATGCTGCATATGGAGCCCCCTGCTGAAGAATTATGGTAACTACACTATCCTCTTCATTATGACGTCTGTAGTCTGTTCATTGTTATTCACCCCCTGTCCCATTGTCTCTTTCATGGCGTGATGATGGAACCCCTGAACTCCTCTGTCCTTCTCGACCCGCAGGTGAATATTCAATGGTTTTGTTTAGTCCTCTGAGATAATGCTGTTGTGATTTAGGACTATACAAGAATACATTGAACTGAGTTGAAGTGGGCCACTTCAGCTGCCCCAGACCGGGACGGTCCACTCCAGACCGGGACGGTCCACTCCAGACCGGGACTGTCCACTCCAGACCGGGACGGCACAGAAGTGTCCAGCGATGGTTGAGTGTTCAAAAGACCAGAGGACTGACCCGAGTCTCAGTCCTCTATTCTCTGGAGAGAATAGACCAGGACCAGGTTTGGTGATTTATTCTTAGAACCACACACAACACTTTACTGTGGCTTTTAACTTTATTTCAGTTGTTCATAAATGTAACGCAGTGAAACGTGCAGACATTAACCCTTCAGGCGCCACAGGCTTTTATTAAATATTTGATTTTGACTTGACTTGACCCTCTAACACTTGCTGTGATTTCACATTTCCTCCGATATTTTGTAAAGAATCATGACGTTTGAATGAATGTTGACACAGTTTGAAATCGTTTTAAACAGCAGTACGTTGACTTAAGTCGACCGTGGCGCCTAGAGGATCCTGGTGGACCTCCTCCTGTTGGACCTCCTCCTGGTGGACACACGTGGAACTGCATGCAGATCTGAGGAAACATGAGAGTCCCTTTCAGTTCATGTACGGTGCCTTGCAAAAGTATTCAGCCCCCCTTGGCATTTTGTGTGTTTTGTTGCCTCACAACCTGGAATTAATATGGATTGTTTGAGGATTTGCATCAGTTAATTTACAAAACATTCCCACAACTTTGAAGATGTTGTCTTTTATTTATTGTGAAGCAAACAACAAATAGGACAACATAACAAAAAAGGTCAATGTGCATAACTATTCACCCCCTAAAGTCAATACTTTGGAAAAGTCTATGAGCTTGCCACATCTTACCACTGGGATGTTTGCCCATTCCTCCTTGCAAAACTGCTCCAGCTCCTTCAATTCGGATGGTTTGCGCTTGTGAACAGCAATATTTAAGTCTGACCACAGATTTTCTATTGGATTGAGGTCTGGGCTTTGACTTGGCCATTCCAATACATTTACATGTTTCCCCTTAAACCACTGAAGTGTTGCTTTAGCAGTGTGTTTGGGGTCATTGTCCTGCTGGAAGGTGAACCTCGTCCTAGCCTCAAATCACGCACAGAGTGGTACAGGTTTTGCTCTAAAATATCCCTGTATTTAGCACCATTCATCTTTCCCTCAACTCTGACCAGTTTTCCAGTCCCGGCTGCTGAAGAACATCTCCACAGCATGATGCTGCCACCACCATGTTTCACTGTGGGGATGGTGTTCTTTGGGTGTTGTGATGTGTTGGGTTTGCGCCAGACATAGCGTTTTCCTTGATGGCCGAAAAGTTCAATTTTAGTCTCATCAGACCAGAGCACCTTCCTCCATACATTTTGGGAGTTTCCCACATGCCTTTTCGCAAACTCAAAACGTGCCTTTTGTTTTTTGCTGAAAGTAATGCTTTCTTCTGGCCACTCTGCCATAAAGCCCAACTCTATGGAGTGTACGGCTTATTGTCTCTGCTGTGGAACTCTGCAGCTCCTCCAGGGTTACCTTGGGTCTCTGTGCTGCCTCTCTGATTAATGCCCTCCTTGCCCGGTCCGTGAGTTTTGGTGGGCGGCCGTCTCTTGGCAGGTTTGCTGTTGTGCCATGTTCTTTCCATTTGGTTATGATAGATTTGATGGTGCTCCTGGGGATCATCAAAGATTTGGATATTTTTTTATAACCTAACCCTGACTTGTACTTCTCAACAACACTGTCCCTGACTTGTTTGGAGAGTTCCATGGTCTTCATGGCAATGTTTGGTCAGTGGTGCCTCTTGCTTAGGTGTTGCAGCCTCTGAGGCCTTTCTAAAAAGCTGTGTATATGTACTGACAGATCATGTGACACTTAAAGCTGTGTATATGTACTGACAGATCATGTGACACTTAGATTGCACACAAGTGGACATCATTTCACTATTGATGTGACTTCTGAAGGTAATTGGTTGCCCCAGGGCTTTTTATGGGCTTCATAACAAAAAAGGTGGATACATTTGCACATTCCAATTTCCAGTTTTTTATTTCTGAAAAATAGTTTTATGTATATATTTTTCTCAATTCACTTCACCAACTTAGACTATTGTTTTCTGATCCATCACATGAAATTCAGATTAAAAAAACATTGAACTAAAGGCTGTAATGTAACAAAATAGGAAAAAAGCCATTTTGTGGAGGCTGCTTAAACCACATGGACTCGAGGCCATGGACTCGAGGCCATGGACTCGAGGCCATGGACTTCAGCCGAACTCCACATAGACTAAAGGCCTGCACCGACTGCACAGACCAGGATAACCAGAGCCTGAACACCTCACTGCTGCTAATGTTTGGGACTCAGTCCTTGAGACCTGGTCTCAGTCCTTGAGACCTGGTCTCAGTCCTTGAGACCTGGTCTCAGTCCTGGTCCCAGCCCTGGTAGTCCTGGTCTCAGTCCTGGTCCCAGTTATTGGTCCTCAGTTTCTGGACTTGGCTCTTTGCTCTCACCTGGTCCTGATCTCAGTCCTGGTCCCGGTGTTTGGCCCTGAGCTTCTGGACCTGGCTCTCGGCGATCTCGGCCCTCTCTTCTGCCTGTTCAACCTCGTGCTGCAGATGCCGCACTTTCCCCAGAGTCGTGTTGTTCTCGGCTTCAGCTTCTTCCAGAGAACGCTTGTACGACTTCAGCTTCAGCTGCAGCTTCTCCACCAGGTCCTAAGGAGAGACCAGAATTGGGTCTGAACCAGGTCTGAACCAGGTCTTAACCAGGTCTGAACCAGGTCAGAACCAGGTTTAAACCAGGTCTGAACCAAATCTGGACCAGGTCTAGAGGAAGTCTAGAGCAGACGGACCTGCAGTCTTGTAGAGCTCTTCTTCTCCTCCTCGTTCTGGAAGCTCAGCTCTTTGATTCGCCGTTCGTACTTCCTGATTCCCTTCATAGACTCCGCCCCTCGCCGTTGCTCCGCCTCTAGCTCAGCCTCCAGCTCTCGGAGGCGGAGCTCCAGCCGCTGCAGTTGCTTGCGTCCTCCTGTGGAGGCGCTGTGCTCGGCCTGGTCCGCTCTCAGCTGCAGGTCTTTGACGGTGACCTCCAGGTTCTTCTTCATGCGCTCCAGGTGCGCGCACGTGTCCTGCTCCTTCTTCAGCTCCTCCGCCATCAGCGCTGCGTCTCCAATCGCCTTTCGAGCTCTGTCCTCTGCTGCCCGCGCCTCCTGCTGCGCCTCCTCCAGCTCCACCTGCAGAACACACACGTCTCCTACTGCACCTCTTCCTCCTCCTCCTCCCACCTCCTCTCTCACCTTCTCCTCCCTCTCCTCCCCCTCTCACCTGCACCACCTCCTCCTCCAAACATCACTTTGTCCTCCTCCCTCCTCTCCTCCTCTCACCTGTAGGGCACAGATGTCGGCCTCTGTCTTCTTCTTCTGCTGCATCAGGCTGTTGTTCTGCTGTAGTAGAAGTTGTGCTCGCTCGTTGTTCTCGCTGAGTTCGCTCTCGCACAGTTTGCGGCTGCGCTCGCACTGCTCCAGCGCCGCCCGCACCTCCTCCAGCTCTGATTGCAGGAGTGTGCACCTCCTCTCACTCAGCAACGCGTTCTCCTTCTGCTCCTCTCGCTGGTGCACCTCCTCATCCAAGAGCAGCTGTGTGTCTGAGAGAGCCCCCTGGAGAAGCTTCACCTGTCTGAGAGAGGAGAGAGTGAGAGCACCTCGTGGAGGAGGTCAGAGAGGAGAGAGTGAGAGCACCTCTTTTAGGAGGTCAGAGAGGAGACAGTGAGATCACCTCTTGGAGGAGGTTAGAGAGGAGAGAGTGAGAGCACCTCTTGGAGGAGGTCAGAGAGGAGAGAGTGAGAGCACCTCTTGGAGGAGGTCAGAGAGGAGAGAGTGAGTGAGCACCTCTTGGAGGAGGTCAGAGAGGATAGAGTGAGAGAGCACCAGAAACTGCTCCTGCAGTCTCCTCTCCTGCTGCAAAAGAGGCTCTAATGGAGTTTTACAAACACAGTTTAATGTGAGAAATGTGAGGTGTCTATGGGAGACCAGAGCAAGAACCAAAAGAACAAGAACCAAGACCAGGACCAAGACCAAGACCAAGAACAGGACCAAGACCAAGATGAGGACCAAGAACAGGACCCTTGGACAGGAGCATACACAGCACTGCTCATAGTCATAAGGGGTCCGTGTAATTATTGTCTGAGGTGAAACCGGTCTGTGGCTCTAAAAGGAGGTGGCTGCGTTAGGACAGTGTTGTACCTGTGCTGCTTGCATTAGAGGGCAGTGTTGTACCTGTGCTGCTTGCATTAGAGGACAGTGTTGTACCTGTGCTGCTTGCATTAGAGGACAGTGTTGTACCTGTGCTGCTTGCATTAGAGGACAGTGTTGTACCTGTGCTGCTTGCATTAGAGGACAGTGTTGTACCTGTGCTGCTTGCATTAGAGGACAGTGTTGTACCTGTGCTGCTTGCATTAGAGGACAGTGTTGTACCTGTGCTGCTTGCATTAGAGGACAGTGTTGTACCTGTGCTGCTTGCATTAGAGGGCAGTGTTGTACCTGTGCTGCTTGCATTAGAGGGCAGTGTTGTACCTGTGCTGCTTGCATTAGAGGACAGTGTTGTACCTGTGCTGCTTGCATTAGAGGACAGTGTTGTACCTGTGCTGCTTGCATTAGAGGGCAGTGTTGTACCTGTGCTGCTTGCATAAGAGGACAGTGTTGTACCTGTGCTGCTTGCATAAGAGGACAGTGTTGTACCTGTGCTGCTTGCATTAGAGGACAGTGTTGTACCTGTGCTGCTTGCATTAGAGGGCAGTGTTGTACCTGTGCTTCTTGCATTAGAGGGCAGTGTTGTACCTGTGCTTCTTGCATTAGAGGACAGTGTTGTACCTGTGCTGCTCCGCGCTGCTCCTCAGCGCCTGGTTGAGCTGCGCCTCCATGTCGTTGAGGTCGGCCTCCATCTTCTTCTTGATGCGCAGCGCCTCGTTGCGGCTGCGCGTCTCATTGTCCAGCGTGCTTTGCAGACTCTCCAGCGCCCTCTGCTGGTTACGTTTGTTCTGCTCGCTCTCTGCGTCCTTCTCGCTGATGCGGCGCTCGGCGTCGGCCTGCGCCTGCGCGCTCTCCAGCTGCAGCCTCAGAAGTTTGGACTCATGCATCTGCAGCGTCTCCTCACACTCCTCCAAACACGTCTGCATCTCCTCCTTCTCCTGCTGCAGCGTGCGCCGCAGTTTGTCCAGCTCATGTGCACTGCGTCCGGCTTCGGCCACGCGCTCCGTCAGGTCTGTCACCTCCTCCTGCAGGTTCTGGTTCTCCCTCTTCAGCGTCTCCAGGTGGTCCAGCAGCTCCTCGTACGAGTTCTTCAGCTGAGGAGGTGCCACAGTTACTGTAGCTCTGTGTTATATTTGTTTTATTGTGTCGTACGCACTTTGAAGAGCTCCGTGCTGAGGGAGCGGGCCTCCTTTTGGGACGCCTCCAGCTCACACTGCGTCTCCTCCTGCTTTTGCTTCCACTCGGCCAGAATCTGTGCAGAAGAAGGTCTGGATTTAGCTCTCCTGCTCCTCCTCACACCTCCTCACACCTCCTCACGCAGCCCCTCCCACCACCCCCAACCATTCACAACACACCAGACTCATTCTAATGTAGGAGAAGTGTAGTAGTAGTAGTAGTAGTAGTAGTAGTAGTAGTAGTAGTAGTAGTAGTAGTAGTAGTAGTAGTAGTAGTAGTAGTAGTAGTAGTAGTAGTAGTAGTAGTAGTAGTAGTAGTAGTAGTCACCTTGTCGAAGCTGCGTTGCTTCTTGTCCAGTGCGGCTGCAGCAGCGTGTGATCGCTCCATGTCGAGCGTCATGTCCTCGATCTCTGTCTGAAGACGAACTTTAGTTTTCTCCAAAGAACACGACTTAGCATTTGCCGCTTCCACCGCCTCCTCTGCCTCCTGCAAGAACAGGTTTATGTACTCGGTACATGTTTATGTACAAATACACATTAAAGTACTCATACACTGAGTACTTTAAACACTCAGGCCTGAAAGGCTGCAGTTCTTCAGGAGGAGACATCACAAGAAGGATTATGTCTTAAAAACATAAACCTAGAACAGAATGCTCCTCTCGGTCGAGGTCCTAGTGACCGGGAGAGACACATGGTCCAAACCTGGTCCAGACCTGGTCCAAACCTGGTCCAGACCAGACCTTGTCCAAGCCTGGTCCAGACTTGTATTCATCAAGACTTGCTTCAGACATAATATAATTCCAGATTGCTGCATGTTATCCACAGCTCGTCTAAAACAGCACCTCCTCCTCACCTGCAGCCTCTGGACCAGCCTCCTCTTGGCCTCCTCTAGCTCCTCAGTTCTGGTCACTCCTTCGCTCTCGTAGCGGGTCCTCCACTGCTGCGCCTCCACGTTGCTCTTGGATACGAGTCTCTGGAGTTGAGCTTTGGCCTCCTGCTCCTCCTCCAGCTGCTCCCGCAGGAGGTCACAGTCATGACGTGCAGACTGCAGCGCGTGAGCCAGAGCGTTCTTAGCTTTAGACTCCTCATCGAGCTGTCGCCGCGCCTCCTCAATCTACAGGAGGAGCATGTTAGACCTCCTCATGAAGGAGGAATAAAGTGCTTTGCAAAGTGCTCAATACAGGTCAAGCCACAGTCATTATGTCCAATAGTTCTCATTTTCCTGCAGTTGTTTTTAGCTCCATCCACGCCGACAAATGTCATTGATATAAACAACCCTATTGGATGGCTGTTATCAGAAGATGGAACAAGCTTCTCTGTCTCTCTCAGGTCTCTCTCAGGTCTTTCTCTTGTCTCTCTCTGGTCGTTCTCTCTGGTCGTTCTCTCTGGTCTCTCTCTCTGGTCTCTCTCTCTGGTCTCTCTCAGGTCTTTCTCTGGTCTCTCTCTCTGGTCTCTCTCTCTGGTCTCTCTCTGGTCTCTCTCTCTGGTCTCTCTCTCTGGTCTCTCTCTCTGGTCTCTCTCTCTGGTCTCTCTCTCTGGTCTCTCTCTCTGGTCTCTCTCTGGTCTCTCTCTGGTCTCTCTCTGGTCTCTCTCTCTGGTCTCTCTCTCTGGTCTCTCTCTCTGGTCTCTCTCTCTGGTCTCTCTCTCTGGTCTCTCTCTCTGGTCTCTCTCTCTGGTCTCTCTCTCTGGTCTCTCTCTCTGGTCTCTCTCTCTGGTCTCTCTCTGGTCTCTCTCTCTGGTCTCTCTCTCTGGTCTCTCTCTCTGGTCTCTCTCTGGTCTCTCTCTCTGGTCTCTCTCTCTGGTCTCTCTCTCGTCTGTCTCTCTGGTCTCTCTCTCTGGTTCTCTCTCTCTGGTCTCTCTCTGGTCTCTCTCTCTGGTCTCTCTCAGGTCTCTCTCAGGTCTTTCTCTTGTCTCGCTCTGGTCTCTCTCAGGTCTCTCTCAGGTCTTTCTCTGGTCTCGCTCTGGTCTCGCTCTGGTCTCGCTCTGGTCTCGCTCTGGTCTTCCTATGGTCTTCCTATGGTCTCTCTCACCTGCTGGGAGAAGGCGTTCTTGCTCCGTGTCATCTGTTGCAGTAGACTCTCGCGTTCGTCTCCATGCCGATGTAGTTCTGCGTTCTCGGTAGTGAGTTTGGCGTTGGCGGTCTGTGCGTCAGACAGCGCCCTCTGGCTTTCCTCCAGGCGGCTGCGCAGCTCGTGAGCCGCGTCCTCCTGAGCTCGCGCTGTCTTCTCTGCGTTGGCTTTAGCGCGCACCACTGCCTCCAAGTTTGCGCTCACGTCGTCCAGCTCCACACGCAGCTCGGCTTTCTCCTTTTCCAACTTCTGCTTCACTGAAACAACACAGAGGCATCATTCTGTCACTCTCTGGTCCCTCTCACTTGGTCTCTCTCACTGGTTTCTCTGTGGCTTCTCTCTGGTCTCTCTCTGGTCTCTCTCTGGTCTCTCTCTGGTCTCTCTCTGGTCTCTCTCTGGTCTCTCTCTGGTCTCTCTCTGGTCTCTCTCTGGTCTCTCTCTGGTCTCTCTCTGGTCTCTCTCTGGTCTCTCTCTGGTCTCTCTGGTCTCTCTCTGGTCTCTCTCTGGTCTCTCTCTGGTCTCTCTCTGGTCTCTCTCTGGTCTCTCTCTGGTCTCTCTCTGGTCTCTCTCTGGTCTCTCTCTGGTCTCTCTCTGGTCTCTCTCTGGTCTCTCTCTGGTCTCTCTCTGGTCTCTCTCTGGTCTCTCTCTGGTCTCTCTCTGGTCCCTCTCTCTGGTCCCTCTCTCTGGTCCCTCTCTCTGGTCCCTCTCTCTGGTCCCTCTCTCTGGTCCCTCTCTCTGAACTCTCTCTGGATCAGCTCTATCCTCTGGGTCGGCTCTAACCTCTGGGTCGGCTCTAACCTCTGGGTCGGCTCTAACCTCTGGGTCGGCTCTAACCTCTGGGTCGGCTCTAACCTCTGGGTCGGCTCTAACCTCTGGGTTGGCTCTAACCTCTGGGTCGGCTCTAATCTCTGGGTCGGCTCTACACTCATACCTCTCTGTAGGTTGTCCATGTGCTCCCCCAGCTCCCCCACAGCGTCTGCATGTTTCTTCCTCATGGTGGCGCTGGTGGCTTCGTGCTGCAGAGTGAGTTCCTCCAGTTCTCTCCTCAGACGCTGGAACTCGGCGTCTCTTCTCTTCTGCGCCTCCTGCTGGGCGCTGGTGGCACCTCCTGCTTGCTCCAGACGCTCGCTGAGGTCCTCGAGTTCTCGGCTCAGGTCAGATCTCTGCTTCTCCACTTTGGCTCGAGACGAACGCTCGCTCTCCAGCTCCTCCTCCAGCTCCTCCAGCCGCGCCTGCGCCTCCTGCACCAATCAGGTTCTCTCTGCTTTTATGCTCCTTGTAAATGGAATGCTCTGCCTAATGTTAATGAATGTGCTCCGACTCCTTCAGTCTCAGATGTGTGTGTTACCTTCAGCCTCAGATGTGTGTGGTACCTACAGTCTCAGACATGTGTGTGGTACCTACAGTCTCAGATGTGTGTGGTACCTACAGTCTCAGATGTGTGTGGTACCTTCAGTCTCAGACGTGTGTGGTACCTTCAGTCTCTTGCTCAGCTGGACTCCTGCTCCTTGCTCCTGCTCCACTCGTGCACAAGCCTGACTCAGCTCAAACTCCTTCTTCTTCATCCTCTCCTCCAGCTGCTGCTTCTCGTTCTCCAGGTCCATTAGGTTCTCCTGCAGGAGCTTCACGTCTCCTTCCAGCTTCCGTTTACTCCTCTCCAAATCCATCCTGCTCTTCTTCTCCTGCTCCAGCGCTCCTTCCAGGTCGTCCACTTGCTGCTCCAGCTTCACTTTGGCTTTGTTCAGAGCATTGCATTTGTCCTCCTCGCTCTGAAGGTCGTCCAGGGTCTGCTGCTGCGCCTCCTGCAACCACACAGAGGTCAAACTCCCCTATCTGCTCCTCAGTCTCAGTCCAAACACCTCTTCTATCTGCTCCTCGATCACGGTCCAAACACCTCCTCTATCTGCTCCTCAGTCTTAGTCCAAACATCTCCTCTATCTGCTCCTCAGTCTTAGTCCAAACATGTCCTCTATGGTCTTCCTTGGGTCTCGTACCTGTAGTGCCTTCTTCTCGCGTGTCAGTTTGAGGATGTTCTCGTCCTGAGAGGCCATCTCCTCTGTCAGGTTCTTCACTTTGTTCTCTGTGGCGTGTTTTTCCTTCTCCACTTTGGCCAGAGTCATCTCCAGGTCGTCGATGTCCCTCTTCAGCTCACACGCCTCATCCTCCAGCTTACGTTTCTTACAGGTCAGATCTGCGTTCATCTCCTCCTCGTCCTCCAGCCGCTCGCTCAGCTCCTTCATTGGACAAAACCACAAGTTACTGCCTTAAACTCCACATCCCTCAGACTCTGCTGAGGTCCATGGCCACGTCCCTCAGACTCTGCTGAGGTCCATGGCCACGTCCCTCAGACTCTGCTGAGGTCCATGGCCACGTCCCTCAGACTCTGCTGAGGTCCATGGCCACGTCCCTCAGACTCTGCTGAGGTCCATGGCCACGTCCCTCAGACTCTGCTGAGGTCCATGGCCACGTTCCTCAGACTCTGCTGAGGTCCATGGCCACGTCCCTCAGACTCTGGTGAGGTCCATGGCCACGTCCCTCAGACTCTGGTGAGGTCCATGGCCACGTCCCTCAGACTCTGGTGAGGTCCATGGCCACGTCCCTCAGACTCTGGTGAGGTCCATGGCCACGTCCCTCAGACTGAGGTTTTCGCGTACCTTGAGTTTGGACTCCAGCTGAATCTTGCTCTTGATCAGCTGCTCACAGCGCTCCTCTGCGTCTGACAGCGTGTCTTGCTCGGACTGGATCTGCAGCGTCAGGTCATTCTTCTCCTGGGTCAGCCCCACCATCTTCTCCTCCAGCTCTTTGCGCCGCATCTCGCACTTCTCCAGCGCTTCCTTGACTCGCTGGAACTCCTCTTTGATGTTGGCCATCTCCTTCTCGGCCTCTGCGCTTTTTAACAGAGGTTTGATTTTGAAGAAGAGCTTCATCCAGGGCCAGTTCTTCACGGCGAGGAACGAACGCAGGTTCCACTGTATGACCATGAGAGCGTCTCGGCGCTCCACCAGCTGAGCAAAGCGCTCCCTCATGAGGAGCGCGCGGGCGTTGGCCTGAAGGCGAGTGATTATGCGAGACAGCTGCTCGTCCCTCATCTCTTCCAGAGTACCCAGGAGCCCCGCCTTAAAGAACACCTTGGTGTTTCCAAAGCGGTACTGCGTGTGGTCGATGTCCAGAGAGCCCAGCAGCTTCTCTGTGCTCTTCTTACAATCCAGGAAGGTGCCTTCAGGGATGGCGGCCGCGTTCAGGATGCGGTAGCGTTGTTTGAAGTCTCCGTACAGGACGCGGTTCGGAAAACCTTTTCTGCAGATGCGGATTCCCTCCAGAACGCCGTTGCAGCGCAGTTGGTGCAGCACCAAGCAGTTGTCCATCGCTCCCGGTGTCTTGGACTCATTTGGGATGAGGCAGCGTACAAAGTGCGGGTGAGTGGTCTTCAGGTTGGTCATGAGTTTGTTCAGGTTTTCTCTATGAAGTGCAGACACTGTTTGGAAAGAGGACCCCTTCTTTTTGGCTCCTTTTCCTCCTTTGTCGCTGTCGCCGCCTGCATAGCTGGAGAAGAGCAGACTGAGCAGCTTCAGAGAGGACTTCTGGTACAGTCCCACCACCGTCTCATTCAGAGGGTCCTTGTTTTTCACCAGCCAGTTGGTTATATTGTAGTCCACCGTCCCAGCGTAATGCACCAGAGCGAAGTGCGCCTCGGCTTTGCCTTTGGCGGCACGCGGTTTCTCAAACATCTTGTTTTTACCCAGGTGGTTGTCGTACATCTTGGCCTTGAAGGTCTGGTCACTGGCCTTGGGGAACATGCACTCTTCTTCCAGGATGGACAGGATGCCGAGCGGCTTCTCTATCAAGTCTATGCAGGCCTGCAGGTCCATGCCAAAGTCGATGAACTCCCAGTCGATGCCCTCCTTCTTGTACTCCTCCTGCTCCAGAACAAACATGTGGTGGTTGAAGAACTGCTGAAGCTTCTCATTGGTGTAGTTGATGCACAGCTGCTCAAAAGTGTTGTAGTCAAATATCTCGAATCCGGCGATGTCCAAAACGCCGATGAAGTACTGTCGGTGCTGCTTGGTGTCCAGGCTATGGTTAATGCGCACCACCATCCAATTGAACATCTTCTCGTACACCGACTTCGCGAGCGCGCCAATGGAGTAGTACACCTGGTCCACACTCTGGCCTTTGGTCACATACTCGTTCCCCACTTTGACGCGAGGGTGACACAGGCCTTTGATGAGGTCTGCCGAGTTCAGCCCCATGAGGAAGGCCGACTTATCGACCGACTCTGTGCCATCTGACTCCGCCTGCTCCTCTCGCTGCTTCTGCTTGAAGCGCATGTTTCCATAGTGCATGATGGCACCCGTGAGCTTGTAGACCGCCGCCTTCTCTTCGGCCGTGAAACCCAGCACGTCAAAGGCACTATCCGTGGCCATGAGCTCATCGGCGTCGTTGATGGACGCCACGGTGACCTCGCCCTGAGATGTGTAAGCGTAATCGTACGGGTTTGTGGTGATCAGCAGCTGCTCCAGCAGCTCTGGCTTCTGATTGGACAGGATCTGGTAGAAGATGTGGTAGTTCCTTTCAGCCTTGAGCTGAAAGGTCACTCTGGACTTCTCTAGCAGATATGTCTCGATGTCGGCGGACGACAGTTTGCCGCTGGTGCCGAAGTGAATACGGATGAACTTCCCAAAGCGTGACGAGTTATCGTTACGCGAAGTCTTGGCGTTCCCGAAAGCCTCGAGCGCCGGGTTGGCCTGGATGATCTGGTCTTCTAACGTGCCCTTGTTCTGGTCCTTCTTGTTGGCTCCGCCCACCGCAGCGATGCTGGCGAAGTACTGGATGACCCGTTTGGTGTTAACAGTTTTTCCTGCGCCGGATTCTCCAGTGATGAGCACAGACTGGTTCTCGCGGTCCGTCAGCATGTACTGGTATGCGTTATCGGAGATGGAGAAGATGTGGGGCGGAGCTTCAGTGCGCTTCTTCCCGCGGTATGCTGCCACCACGTCGGCATCGTACACCGGCAGCCACTTGTAGGGATTGACAGTGACGCAGAAGAGGCCAGAGTAGGTGTAGATCATCCAGGCCGCGTAGCGCTCCTTCAAGTTGAAGAGCACGGCGGGCTCGTGTAGGAATGTGAACATGGCCATGTCCTCGATCTTATCAAACTTTGGCGGGTTCTGAGGATGCACCGCGGTGTCCTTCACCGTGCGCACCTCGCCGTCCTCTGTCTTCACCGTGACCGCTCCAGCCTCGCGGCTCTGCACTGTCGCCTTCACGTACTCCACTTTGTCATCAACCACAAAACATGCCGTCTTTATGTCGAAGGCGCGTGTCTGCGCCTCCAGACGCTCGCGCTCAGACTTGCGCAGGAACGGGGCAGCTTTGCCGAACTCGGCCATGAGCGCGTCAGACATGTTCAGCTGAAAGAGACACATTTATGTCAGTGACATAATATAAACTGTCAAAGTCACAATACAGACTGTCACAGTCACAATACAGACTGTTGGGGTTAGCAGCAGCAGAGATGGGGCTGCTCACCCGTACCCTGCTGCTGGAGCTTATGTTGCAGTATCCCAGTTTAAAACAGAGAATATGAAGGTTATTTTGTGTTTTTATTATCAACAATATTTTTTGCTTTTGAATTCTGAAACTGTAACAAAAAAGTATTCAGTGTAAATAAATTCAATGTTTTAAAATTCATTGTCAAAAAATTCACTGTTTTAAAATTCAGTGTCAAAATATTCAATGTTTTAAAATTCACTGTAAAAAAATTCACTGTTTAAAAATTCAGTGTTAAAATATTCTATGTTGAAAAAAATTCAGTGGCAAAAAATGTGTTGCATTTTTTTTGCTGCTTGAAATATCATACTTTATTTCTGGGTAGATCAAGACAGAAGCAATCGATCAGCCAATCCTCCATAGATGTAGCCAGGGCCAGAACACGACTTTGGCTTTATCCTAATGTCCACACTATACCGTATTCACTCAGTCACTACATAGTGCGGGTCTTTATAGTGAGTGAGTGACTGAGTGAGTGGACTCATTCTGATGGCGATTCAGACGTTGCACACTATTTTCAGGCCGTGCTGTTGTACGTGAGCGTCCCGCGGCAGCATGGATCACGGAGCGGAGAGAGGAGCGGCCATGACAAGGTAAAGGTTAAAGTTGAATTTAATTAGGACATAACATTTAATTGTATTAACATTGGAGGTGGGAAATGGCCCCTTCTATTGTTATATCAGAGGTCTGTTTGGTGATTAAACAGATTATCTTTGGACTTTTTCTCCAGTCTTGAGCTCCAATGCTAACACGCTAACCACGGGTGTAGAGCTGCGCTGGGAGTCATTTTGAGAGCTCCCTTATGCTAACAGTCTTAATTGTGGAAGTAACAATTGTTTTAAGAGTAATCATTAGTCTTAAAAATGTGATATTTGATGTAAATAATGCATGTGTTTAGAGCGATGGATGGATTTGCTATGGCCCTCGTTTGTGCATCACTCTGTGGTAAAGTAATTTGTATTAAGTACAAATGTGATAATGTGTATTTACTGATGACAGGGGACATCTGTAAACATGAAGCTGGACACAGAAGACGCGTGGACTTGAACTTACAGACCAGATTTGAGGTCATGAGTACTTACTTTTTGAGCACAAGCTCCTCTTGAAATCCAACAGACCTGATCATGTCAGAGTTAGAGGCTTAAATGTATTTAAGATTAGAAGTACTTAAATACAAGCTATGAAACTTGTTTCTCACTGATCGTGTGGTTGGATAAAACAAACGCATACATCACTTTTCATTGCACACAAAGAACTAAATCATAATAATTTTATTTTATTCCAGGTTGTGATGAGTCCACCGTAGAAAAGACAGTCAGAGGCAGACGTCCAGGCACCTGCTGCTGTTGCTGCTGCTGTTACTGCTGCTGCTGCATGTCTTCAGAAAATGAGAGATGTGTTCTAACTATCCATGACTTGTAATTAATATAACAAATGAACATATTGGTCGTTGTAGTTTATATCGTAATCCATAGAAGCTGGAGGTGATGGAAATGGATGAAGAAATGATCTTCCTCTGGAAGACAGCTGCCTTTAGAAAAGAAATTCACACAAAAATCATTAATTTAAACAGACCCGGTTCTTCTGGGATTAAAATGAGCCTTTTGTTACAATCAGACATGTCGACATATATGTTCATATACATGTACTGTTCCAGTCAAATTAATTAATATAAATACACAGTAGTAGAGTAGAAACAGACGCTCTGAGGAGGAGCAGAAGTACGATGCCTTTACAAACACACACATGAACTTAACATGTCATATCAACAGTAAATGTAAATACATGTCCAGTCTTTAACAGGAGGCTGGTAGAGTGGGATTTACAAATATACTCTATTAAACCCATATCTATCAGTCTGATTCCTCTCTGTAGCATTAATATTGAATCCATGGGTTAGTTTTCTCCCTAAAGAACCGATCCTTCATTCCATCTTGGTTTCACAAAGATGTCAAATTTAAGAGTAAAGATAGAATAATTATCAGACGTATAGATACATAAAAATCAGACTGAACAACATAATTAACAACAACCCCTTAGCATGCTCTGTCTCTAGACTGACATGTTTGTGTTTGTATGAATGTGTTTTTTTGTTTTTTGTTAAAGCTCCTCCTCCTGCACTGTCATATATCTAATGATTACTAAATGATAATGACAACAAAGGGACTGAAAATAATTCATCTGAACATTAGGACCATAGTATCTCAAATGGACTCAGACTGTGGTCACACCAGTACAAACCTAACATCACTATATCAGAAACGTGGCTGCACAATGGTATCTCAGATGATGAACTAAACATTTATGGATTTGTTTTGCATCGATCGGATCGAGGTACAAGAGGAGGTGGTGTAGCAATATTTGTATCCAATAACTTAAAGGAATAGGCCACCGTTTTTACATACTGACATATGTTCTTACCTTAGACTAGTCTGGTCTGTGTCCGTGCGCTCTGTCATGCAAACGGAGCACTAACGCAGCCTCTTCCACAGACTGTATAGTTCCAAATCAGCTCCCGTTAGAAGCTCCCAAACTCTTCCACGTGTTCCCTATTTAAATACAGTTATGTGACGTGTTACACTACAAAGTATAGTAACACAGAAATGTAACATGTCCATTTTCTCAGCGGATAAAAAGGGGAACTATATTGTGAGGCGTAATAATCCTGTACGTACTGCAAGTCACGCTGCTTCTATTGACGGATGTGAGCGGGAGAGAAGTCTTTGGGAATTAGTGCGCGGACGTAGTGCTCCTCGTATTTTATCCGCTGAGAAAATTTCACTCAGAATTTCACTCTGAATTCACCAACATCATTAACAAACACGCCCCTTTCAAAACTCTTCGTGTAAAAGGTCGACACCTCCCCTGGATCAGCCCTGCTCTTCTTCATCTCTGCAGAAAAAGGACGCAGCATGGGAAAAACACAAACAAACAAATAGGGAACGGCTGATAGGGAAACTTACAAATCACTCAGAAATCACTGCACAACACAAACAAGGAACGCAAAATCTGAATATTTCAAAGAGAGGTTTGCCCAAAACATGAACAACCCAAATCTGATCTGGTCTTAAACAAATCTAAAAACAAATTGACTGAACATGTAGTTGTAAACAATGAAAATATATCAGATCCAATCAAAATATCTCAAGCATTTAATGAACATTTCTCCTTCATAAACAAAATAATCCCCAACAACTCTGTGTCTGGTGATTGCCAAAATACATTCTCGTGCTGGTCCTTCTTTCTCGTTTTCTAAAATATCTCCACTTACTGTGTATACCTGTTTAAATGAATTAAAACCAAACTGCGGAGCTGGTCCAGACAATCTTGAAGTTAAGTTTCTGAAAATTGCTGCTCACGTCCTCATGTTTCCTTTATCCGACCTTTTTAATCTGTCAACAAAAACCAACAATTCCATCAATTTTTAAAACTGCCAGAGTCACTCCTGTTTTTACAGGAGGTGATCCCTCAGAGCTGAACAACTACAGGCCAATCTGTGCCACTGCAGGCCAATCTGTGCCACTGCAGGCCAATCTGTGCCACTGCAGGCCAATCTGTGCCACTACAGGCCAATCTGTGCCACTGCTGGCCAATATCCATCATCTGTGCCACTGCTGGCCAATATCCATCATCTGTGCGGCTGCTAAGCTTTTTGAAAACATAATATTTCAACAGTTAACAGACGTCACCTTCACTGACTTCAACCTCACAACAGACGTCACCTTCACTGACTTCAACCTCACTACAGACGTCACCTTCACTGACTTCAACCTCACAACAGACGTCACCTTCACTGACTTCAACCTCACAACAGACGTCACCTTCACTGACTTCAGTCTCACAACAGACGTCACCTTCACTGACTTCAACCTCACTACAGACGTCACCTTCACTGACTTCAACCTCACAACAGACGTCACCTTCACTGACTTCAACCTCACAACAGACGTCACCTTCACTGACTTCAACCTCACTACAGACGTCACCTTCACTGACTTCAACCTCACTACAGACGTCACCTTCACTGACTTCAGCCTCACAACAGACGTCACCTTCACTGACTTCAGTCTCACAACAGACGTCACCTTCACTGACTTCAGCCTCACAACAGACGTCACCTTCACTGACTTCAACCTCACTACAGACGTCACCTTCACTGACTTCAGCCTCACAACAGACGTCACCTTCACTGACTTCAACCTCACAACAGACGTCACCTTCACTGACTTCAGTCTCACAACAGACGTCACCTTCACTGACTTCAGTCTCACAACAGACGTCACCTTCACTGACTTCAGTCTCACAACAGACGTCACCTTCACTGACTTCAGCCTCACTACAGACGTCACCTTCACTGACTTCAACCTCACAACAGACGTCACCTTCACTGACTTCAACCTCACAACAGACGTCACCTTCACTGACTTCAACCTCACTACAGACGTCACCTTCACTGACTTCAACCTCACTACAGACGTCACCTTCACTGACTTCAACCTCACTACAGACGTCACCTTCACTGACTTCAGCCTCACAACAGACGTCACCTTCACTGACTTCAACCTCACAACAGACGTCACCTTCACTGACTTCAGTCTCACAACAGACGTCACCTTCACTGACTTCAGCCTCACAACAGACGTCACCTTCACTGACTTCAGCCTCACAACAGACGTCACCTTCACTGACTTCAGCCTCACAACAGACGTCACCTTCACTGACTTCAGTCTCACAACAGACGTCACCTTCACTGACTTCAGTCTCACAACAGACGTCACCTTCACTGACTTCAGTCTCACAACAGACGTCACCTTCACTGACTTCAGTCTCACAACAGACGTCACCTTCACTGACTTCAGCCTCACAACAGACGTCACCTTCACCGACTTCAGTCTCACAACAGACGTCACCTTCACCGACTTCAACCTCACAACAGACGTCACCTTCACCGACTTCAGCCTCACAACAGACGTCACCTTCACTGACTTCAGTCTCACAACAGACGTCACCTTCACTGACTTCAGTCTCACAACAGACGTCACCTTCACCGACTTCAGCCTCACAACAGACGTCACCTTCAAGGCGCTATACCCGTTTCTGCAACGTTTGAATGTTTAGCACCGCCCCCCAACTCGCTCAATGGCTTCTTATTTCCCCTACGCTCTCATAACACAGAGCCACCTAGTTTTATTTGCGATCTGATAAATATGCTAACATTAGCATTAGCGCAACTTCTTGTAAGCTGTGCAACAATCACCGATGAAATGGCACTAAAGCAACGCACTGCTAACACAATATATAAGTAAAAGAATACCGCTAGTTTTGCGTCCGAATGTATTAATTTAAAACCTTAGAATATATTCTAATATTGAATTATAATTTGTTATAGAGCTCCTCAAAGCAGCAGCAGCAATTCTTCCGATAATTTTTTCTTGATAACAGAACTCTCAAACCAATAATGACCGAAGCCCCAATGCAACCTCTGTTTGTAATTCAGGTGTGTAAAATACTGCCATTACTCCGCAAGTACAAGCTATCAGCACCTGTCACTATCACTCGTCTGTGTAGAGAAGCCAACGGAGCTAGCGGAGCTAGCCACGCTCAATAAACAACTACATATCTATCAATCAACACCATTAAACGTCAATCGGACAATACAGTACACATATACATCCTTAACACACATGCACGGATGATTTCAGAATTTGCTGTTAACGTTTTCATAACAAAAATACTGTTTCAAAGTGACAAAAAGCGATTTGCGAAAAACCCGGAAGTTACCATGAAACAACTAGCTAGCTTAGCTGTTACCTGCCTAGCACGTCCCGGTGAAACCTTTGGGAGCTAACTATTTTATTTGCAGTCATTAAATACATTTCGAATTACAAGGGTTGTCTAATATTTGTTCACATTTTTTTATTCAATTATTTTGTTCATCATTTTTTATTTTAGAATTTATATTCGAATTTTGAAGTCGAAGTCCTGGTGTTAAGCAGCGCTGTAGGGGCTAGAGGACGCAGGCTGCTCGCTGCTCGTTCTGTGAGTGGAGGAGAAAGAGCGCTCAGACTCTACTCAGCACTTTTCACTGCTTGTAATTCTTACACAGCTGAATCAATTACCTCAAGTTTTCAATTAAATGATGTATTATGATACAACTTGTATGTAGTAAAAAGCATTTTTATGAACTACTTAGAAAAAAAATCGGGTATAGCTTCTTTCACTGACTTCAGCCTCACAACAGACGTCACCTTCACCGACTTCAGCCTCACAACAGACGTCACCTTCACTGACTTCAGCCTCACAACAGACGTCACCTTCACTGACTTCAACCTCACTACAGACGTCACCTTCACTGACTTCAACCTCACTACAGACGTCACCTTCACTGACTTCAACCTCACTACAGACGTCACCTTCACTGACTTCAACCTCACTACAGACGTCACCTTCACCGACTTCAGCCTCACAACAGACGTCACCTTCACTGACTTCAACCTCACAACAGACGTCACCTTCACCGACTTCAACCTCACAACAGACGTCACCTTCACCGACTTCAACCTCACTACAGACGTCACCTTCACTGACTTCAGCCTCACAACAGACGTCACCTTCACTGACTTCAGCCTCACAACAGACGTCACCTTCACTGACTTCAGCCTCACAACAGACGTCACCTTCACCGACTTCAACCTCACTACAGACGTCACCTTCACTGACTTCAGCCTCACAACAGACGTCACCTTCACTGACTTCAGCCTCACAACAGACGTCACCTTCACTGACTTCAACCTCACAACAGACGTCACCTTCACTGACTTCAGTCTCACAACAGACGTCACCTTCACTGACTTCAACCTCACTACAGACGTCACCTTCACTGACTTCAACCTCACAACAGACGTCACCTTCACTGACTTCAACCTCACAACAGACGTCACCTTCACTGACTTCAGTCTCACAACAGACGTCACCTTCACTGACTTCAACCTCACTACAGACGTCACCTTCACTGACTTCAACCTCACAACAGACGTCACCTTCACTGACTTCAACCTCACAACAGACGTCACCTTCACCGACTTCAACCTCACTACAGACGTCACCTTCACTGACTTCAGCCTCACAACAGACGTCACCTTCACTGACTTCAGTCTCACAACAGACGTCACCTTCACTGACTTCAGCCTCACAACAGACGTCACCTTCACCGACTTCAGCCTCACAACAGACGTCACCTTCACCGACTTCAGCCTCACAACAGACGTCACCTTCACCGACTTCAACCTCACTACAGACGTCACCTTCACTGACTTCAGCCTCACAACAGACGTCACCTTCACTGACTTCAGTCTCACAACAGACGTCACCTTCACTGACTTCAGCCTCACAACAGACGTCACCTTCACCGACTTCAGCCTCACAACAGACGTCACCTTCACCGACTTCAACCTCACAACAGACGTCACCTTCACCGACTTCAGTCTCACAACAGACGTCACCTTCACTGACTTCAGCCTCACAACAGACGTCACCTTCACCGACTTCAGCCTCACAACAGACGTCACCTTCACCGACTTCAACCTCACAACAGACGTCACCTTCACCGACTTCAGTCTCACAACAGACGTCACCTTCACCGACTTCAACCTCACAACAGACGTCACCTTCACTGACTTCAGCCTCACAACAGACGTCACCTTCACCGACTTCAGTCTCACAACAGACGTCACCTTCACCGACTTCAACCTCACAACAGACGTCACCTTCACCGACTTCAGCCTCACAACAGACGTCACCTTCACTGACTTCAGTCTCACAACAGACGTCACCTTCACCGACTTCAGCCTCACAACAGACGTCACCTTCAAGGCGCTATACCCGTTTCTGCAACGTTTGAATGTTTAGCACCGCCCCCCAACTCGCTCAATGGCTTCTTATTTCCCCTACGCTCTCATAACACAGAGCCACCTAGTTTTATTTGCGATCTGATAAATATGCTAACATTAGCATTAGCGCAACTTCTTGTAAGCTGTGCAACAATCACCGATGAAATGGCACTAAAGCAACGCACTGCTAACACAATATATAAGTAAAAGAATACCGCTAGTTTTGCGTCCGAATGTATTAATTTAAAACCTTAGAATATATTCTAATATTGAATTATAATTTGTTATAGAGCTCCTCAAAGCAGCAGCAGCAATTCTTCCGATAATTTTTTCTTGATAACAGAACTCTCAAACCAATAATGACCGAAGCCCCAATGCAACCTCTGTTTGTAATTCAGGTGTGTAAAATACTGCCATTACTCCGCAAGTACAAGCTATCAGCACCTGTCACTATCACTCGTCTGTGTAGAGAAGCCAACGGAGCTAGCGGAGCTAGCCACGCTCAATAAACAACTACATATCTATCAATCAACACCATTAAACGTCAATCGGACAATACAGTACACATATACATCCTTAACACACATGCACGGATGATTTCAGAATTTGCTGTTAACGTTTTCATAACAAAAATACTGTTTCAAAGTGACAAAAAGCGATTGCGAAAAACCCGGAAGTTACCATGAAACAACTAGCTAGCTTAGCTGTTACCTGCCTAGCACGTCCCGGTGAAACCTTTGGGAGCTAACTATTTTATTTGCAGTCATTAAATACATTTCGAATTACAAGGGTTGTCTAATATTTGTTCACATTTTTTTATTCAATTATTTTGTTCATCATTTTTTATTTTAGAATTTATATTCGAATTTTGAAGTCGAAGTCCTGGTGTTAAGCAGCGCTGTAGGGGCTAGAGGACGCAGGCTGCTCGCTGCTCGTTCTGTGAGTGGAGGAGAAAGAGCGCTCAGACTCTACTCGGCACTTTTCACTGCTTGTAATTCTTACACAGCTGAATCAATTACCTCAAGTTTTCAATTAAATGATGTATTATGATACAACTTGTATGTAGTAAAAAGCATTTTTATGAACTACTTAGAAAAAAAATCGGGTATAGCTTCTTTCACTGACTTCAGCCTCACAACAGACGTCACCTTCACCGACTTCAGCCTCACAACAGACGTCACCTTCACTGACTTCAGCCTCACAACAGACGTCACCTTCACTGACTTCAGCCTCACAACAGACGTCACCTTCACTGACTTCAGCCTCACAACAGACGTCACCTTCACCGACTTCAGCCTCACAACAGACGTCACCTTCACCGACTTCAGCCTCACAACAGACGTCACCTTCACTGACTTCAACCTCACTACAGACGTCACCTTCACTGACTTCAACCTCACTACAGACGTCACCTTCACTGACTTCAACCTCACTACAGACGTCACCTTCACTGACTTCAACCTCACTACAGACGTCACCTTCACCGACTTCAGCCTCACAACAGACGTCACCTTCACTGACTTCAACCTCACTACAGACGTCACCTTCACTGACTTCAACCTCACAACAGACGTCACCTTCACTGACTTCAGCCTCACAACAGACGTCACCTTCACCGACTTCAACCTCACTACAGACGTCACCTTCACTGACTTCAGCCTCACAACAGACGTCACCTTCACTGACTTCAGCCTCACAACAGACGTCACCTTCACTGACTTCAACCTCACAACAGACGTCACCTTCACCGACTTCAACCTCACAACAGACGTCACCTTCACCGACTTCAACCTCACTACAGACGTCACCTTCACTGACTTCAGCCTCACAACAGACGTCACCTTCACTGACTTCAGCCTCACAACAGACGTCACCTTCACTGACTTCAGCCTCACAACAGACGTCACCTTCACCGACTTCAACCTCACTACAGACGTCACCTTCACCGACTTCAGCCTCACAACAGACGTCACCTTCACTGACTTCAGCCTCACAACAGACGTCACCTTCACTGACTTCAACCTCACAACAGACGTCACCTTCACTGACTTCAGTCTCACAACAGACGTCACCTTCACTGACTTCAACCTCACTACAGACGTCACCTTCACTGACTTCAACCTCACAACAGACGTCACCTTCACTGACTTCAACCTCACAACAGACGTCACCTTCACTGACTTCAACCTCACAACAGACGTCACCTTCACCGACTTCAACCTCACTACAGACGTCACCTTCACTGACTTCAGTCTCACAACAGACGTCACCTTCACTGACTTCAGCCTCACAACAGACGTCACCTTCACCGACTTCAGCCTCACAACAGACGTCACCTTCACCGACTTCAGCCTCACAACAGACGTCACCTTCACTGACTTCAGCCTCACAACAGACGTCACCTTCACTGACTTCAACCTCACAACAGACGTCACCTTCACCGACTTCAGCCTCACAACAGACGTCACCTTCACCGACTTCAGTCTCACAACAGACGTCACCTTCACTGACTTCAACCTCACAACAGACGTCACCTTCACTGACTTCAACCTCACAACAGACGTCACCTTCACTGGATGCACTTATTATTTAAATTTATTCATTTTAGTTGTCCTCAATATTTAAAACAGTTTTTTGTCCCCGTCTCTACACCTTCTTCACTCCGAAGCTCAGATTGTCTCACCTTTTCTGTTCCAAGAGTTTGTAAAGAAGTTGGTCGTAGATCATTTCAGTACAAGGCTCCCTCAGACTGGAATAAACTCCCCACATCCACTGAAGGACCACCTCAAAAATGAGATTATTCATCTTAAGGGGTTTCCCTTAATAAACTTAAACTTAAACAGTGCAGGTTTCTGACCAATGGAATAATCTGGTCCTTGCTGCACTGCTAGAATAATATACACATTGAAATTGGAACCGCAAACCCCCATGTACTTGGCCTTTCTGCGTTTCATTTTAGCTTAGCTTTAGCGAAGATCAGCTTTGGGGAATCGCCAAAAAATAGAAGCCACCTACGCGGAGCTAGCTAATGATAAGCTAAGGTAAAAACATGTTCAGAAAGTACATACAGTAGTGGTTTGTGTGTTACATACAAACTAACGATGAGAAAACGCACTTACTGGTTTGCTGTGGACGCCATGTTCAGAGGAACAAGACAAAGTCATGTTCTGGCCCCGGCTACATCCATGGAGGATTGGCTGATCGATTGCTTCTGTCTTGATTTACCCAGAAACCAAGCATGACATTTAAAGCAGCGAAAAAAAATGCAACAAATTTTTGGACACTGAATTTTTTTCAACATTGAATTTTTGGACACTGAATTTTAAAACATTGAATTTATTTAAACTGAATACTTTTTTGTTGCAGTCTATAGAATTCAAAAGCAAAAAAAAGTGTTGATAATAAAAACACAAAATAACCTTCATAAGAGAACATCACAGAACATGTGGGACTCACCAAAGTAAAAGTCTTCAACAAGAAACCAGGAGACAAGCGAAGAAAGAACTAGGACTAGACTGATACCAAGATCTATGGGTTTTAAACCAGGTCTAAACCAAGTCCCCGCCCACTGGGTCTGAACCAGGTCTGAAACAGGGAAACAGAAGATCACAGGCCTCAAGTGTTACACGTGTTCCTCGACTGGAAACAGCTGTTATAAATAAGAGCAGGTCTCAATTTGGTCTGGACCAGGTCTGGACCACGCTGGGCCATGGAGGTGTTATATTCCTTTAAAGGAGAGAAGATGCTTCATTATCAGGTGTGAGCAGATAGAAGGAAGGACACAGGAGATAGGAATGTCCTCTGGTCTCCTGTGTGTCTCTGTGTGTGCCCCTCACACACTCAGGGCCTGACGGCCGCAGAAGATCCTTCTGAAAACACAATAAAAATTGGCCACTCTGCAGCGCCCCCCGTGGTCAAAATATATGTAGAAGCTGACGGACAGACATTTTGGCTCAGATGAACCGTTGTCCCATTGTTGTAATATGACTGTAAAGTTATATATATGTAATTTTACTTACCTCCCTGATCCAGTGACTGTTTTAATGTAATTTGATTTTCTAATCTGCTGTTTCAAGTTAGGGTCTGGGTCCTGGTCTTGCTGTAGTTTGCTCGAGGCTGTAGACCCAGGACTGAGGCTGTAGATCCAGGACCTGGATTCAAACATTGTCTCACAGGCCTGTCTCACATCTTCAGGAAGATTGTTCCAGATTTTAGCAGCATGAATCCGAAATGCAGCCTCCCCCATGTTTAGTTCTGACTCTGGGCACTAACAGGAGTCCAGTCCCTGTGCTCCTCAGAGTCCGGGCTGGTTCATATGGGACTAACATGTCACTAATATATTTTGGTGCGAGGCCATGGAGAGACTTGTAACAAGCAGAGCCGTTTTAAAGTCTATTCTCTGAGCCACAGGAAGCCAGTGCAGAGACCTGAGGACTGAACTAATGTGGTCGAACTTCCTGGTTCTAGTCAGGACTCGAGCTGCTGCATTTTGAATGTACTGCAGCTGTTTTACAGCCATGTTCTCCTGCAGTCAGTGAGACATTGATTTGAGTGTCGCCTGCGTGGTTGTGATAGAACACATTGTGTATTAACTGACCTAACGGCAGCAGAATCGACCCCTGTGGTACTCCACAGGTCAGGGCCATATGATCTCAGACACAGTTTCCAATCTCCACAAAGTACTTCCTGTCTACAAGGTGGGACTTAAACCAACTTAGGGCGGTGCCAGCGACGCCAACCCTTTCCTCTAGTCTCTGTAAGAGGATCTCATGGTCGACGGTGTCAAAAGCTGCACTCAGATCTTATAAGATAGATTGAGACTTTGCCTGCGTCAGTGTTCAGCCGGGTATCATCTGTAACCTTAATGAGAGCAGTCTCTGCTGTGGTGGGGTCTAAAGCCGGACTGAAACATATCAAATGAGTTGTTGATTATAAGAAATCTTGTAAGATGTTGGTAGACAACTTTTTGAAGGATTTTCCCCATAAATGGCAGATTTGAGATTAAGAGACATTCTTTATTCATCCCACAGTGGGGACATTTTTGTGAACGATAGCTAGACTAATTAAAATAAAACAAAATCTCTAACTCTAGCATCAAAGAACAAGTATAAAATCACAATCTTGAACTTAATAATAAAGAAGTATAAAAACTTTACATTTGGCAAAATAAGAGGCAAGTACAGTACATCAGCAGCATGAGGCCCTGGGACACAGTAAAGTGACAGTGACATGTGGTTATTGCACATTCTGATATAAGTTAACAGGATATTGCAACGACGCATGACAGGGAATTTACACAGTAGGCGTAAACAGCGCGTACGCGTTTACTGCGCGCTCTCTGCGCGTAACATTTTTTTGGAGTATCTACACAGGCCGTGTGCGCAGGTCCGCGTCTTCTGATGCTCTCCCTGTGTAGTCTATGGAGCAGTGTAGAGGACAGTACAGAGGACTGATGTAGAGCAACACAAATCACATGCATGTGTTTGTCTTCATGGTCTCTGTTGCTGGTTTGGCCAGACATGAGACTTTATGAAAGAAAAAAAACGATGTCCAGAATCACTGTAAAACCTGCTGCTCCTCCTGCTGATGTTTAGACACAAGTGCTGTGTGTGTGTAGATGCAATCTAGAGCCAAGGACCGCTAGAAAAATCATGTTTTACATGAGATTTCAATGAGAGACGCGTTGGTGCGCGCACAAAATTAGAAATCCATCCTAAATTAGAGCGCATCTTCGCGTCATACGTCCGTCATACGCGCGTATAACGCTAGAAGTGTAAATATCATCATAGGTTAACATGGAAAAAAGTTACGCGCGTCTGCTGCGCGTATAACGCGTACGTGCTGTAACGCGCGATGCGTAAATTAGAAGTGACACGTGGGATCAAGTTGGCAGTGTTCATTAGTCTTCATTGCTTGTTGTACAGTCTGACACCAGCAGGAAGGAAAGACCTGCAGAACTTCTTCTTCACACACTGAAGCTGCTCTCCAGAGAGTGTCCTGCATGTTAAAGTGTGGGTTTGTAACAATAAAACATGTCCAGCTTCTTTGCTCTGGCCCAACTGGGTCGCCATTTATTGAAGTACTGCATTCAAGTGTACAGTCATTGTAGTACAAACTCCGGTTAAAACCTTGTGTGACTGTTAGTTTGTCCAGGACCCTCCTGTCCCCACCTGCTGCACTGTACCCAGGGAACAGCCCAGGACAGAGCTGGACTTCTTGATGACCTTGTCCAGCTTCAGTACAAGATGGCGGATACCACCACAGAGTTATACATAGTTTTCCATCACGGGCTTATTACCCATGATGCTTTGCGCGAACGACATGTCGGGAGTCAAGCTTATATTGCACGTATCATTTGTCAATGATACTTTGTCACGGATCATCTGTACCCATGTCATCTAAAGCCTCGAATTCGGCCAACACTGACCGCGTTAAGTATATTGATACACTGGAGTAATCTGTGAGGCAAGATCCTTTGAGAATCGGGAGATTTGGATCCATGTGAAACGCAGCGAGACCAGCGGACTTCCCAGAAATGGCTTACTTTCACTTAATAGTTTTACAATTAAAAAAACGCCATGATGTATATGATGCAATATTTCTTTCCATTATCCCATGATGCATTGCGCCAAATACGCGTGTGTGGCTCTCATGCACGTGCACAGAAGGGCTAGGCCGCGCTTTGACGTCAGTGCTGATCGGAGCTAGAGCGGGAGTTAGTGAGAGCCCAACAGCAGAGTTTGTGGCAGTAAAGTGTGGATTTAAAGAAAACCAAGGGATTTAAGAAGAAAAAAAGTTCAGGATGAGAAGGGACACAAAGATCTCCACAAAATCCGACCTTTCTGAAAGCTGTAGGTTCTCTGTCAGGCTCAGCTGAGGTCGAGCTGTTTTAGTTTACATTGAGTTCTATGGGGGACATTTCTGGGTAGCCCGCGTGAATTTACTCTGGTTTAGTCTGCAGTACCAGGAGAATCCCCCAAGCACATGAGTTCTTCAGCACCAAGCTAGTAATACCCTATCCAGTTATTATAATAGATCCATGGTCATAGGCTGTATCCGAATGTCCACAGTATCCACGCAGTAGTCACTATATAGTCCCGCATTATAAAGTGACTGAGTGGATAGGGTATAGATCTACTATTTTGTTCTACAGAATGATCTATTATTTTGTTTCTCCACTTCCGCCTCCAGTTGCCCCTGCAGAGCCTCTGGGTAGACCCCGTCTCCGCTCGTGACGTCACTGTAGGCCATTTTGAGCGGCCTCGGAGCAGCAGCCTCGGCCTCCGCCACATTCTTCCACATTTTTAACGCGGATTTTATACTTTTTATTTACTTTCTGCGGCTCCAGCGCGACACACCGGGACCTCACACCCTCCCGCGGTAAGTGCGCTTTGCGGGACACCAGCTGATTCTCTCCGAGGAGCTGTGTGGACCGAAGTCCTGGTGCTTTGTACCGGCTTTTGCAGAGCCCGAGCCTCGGGGCAATTTACTCCGGGTACGCGGTCAGATTTCACCCTGTTTGCTCTGGGTCCGCAGTCAGAGCTCACCTGGTTTACCCAGAGCTCCGCTGGTTTAACACGGTGTTTGTGGCGTTAATGTGTAAGTCCATGTGTGGAGCGGGGAGGCCTGTGCAGCGGTGAGGCGTGGTGCTTTAAACACTTACGTGCATGTAAAGTGAGTTACTACAGAGCCTCTGCGTGCATCAGCTCTCACCGGTGAATGGTTGAAACTAGTGACTGCATCTCTACAGAGATCCTGCACTGACCACTGCCACGTGTGTTTCTGTGTTCAGTCCTTCCTTTGGCTCTGAGTGATGGCGCCAAACCACTTGTTTTTATTTACTCGCAGTAAAGGTTTCCTGAATGAATGAACAGAAGGACTGTTCATAGATCTCTGTGAACTGTGTAAACTGTGTTTTTGTTTTTCAAATCTGACTTGTATGTGTGTTTTAATGTGTGAAGCGCTTTGTGATCCTGGTCTGTGAAATGCGCTATACAAATAAACTTTACTTACTTAAGGATCAGAGGATGTCCCAGATGTGTGAGGGAATTAGAAATCCTCCAGACCGGGTTATACAGTGTTACACCCTATTTATACAGGTTATACTTCACAATAGTTCAAGTCTAATGGGATCTCTCAAGGTCAATGCAAACTTTGAGATCCCTGTCTTTGAAGCTGGGGTACGTGACTTTAAAGCTGGTGTCTGTAACTCAAAGACTAATAGGAGTCTGTTATGTCTCTTGTTCTGGCTCTAAAACTGATGCTTCTGTCATTAGATTCACACCATGTATTATTGTATTTGTGATGTCACATCTGCAGATCAAAGAGGACCACCCTCACTCAGCCAATCAGTTCTCAGCCCAAAGAGGCACATAGTGACTCACAGGGCTTTTACAAGTATGCCAAAGAGTTAAGTTATACTTCGTTGAAATGTGTCCTCTGCGTTGGACTTGCCTCCAGGGCATCGATGCAGTGGTCTCTATAGTAACAGGGACCATCTCTAGATGTTGTTCCTCCTTGTCTCACTCTTCTTCTTCCTCAGACATGGACACTGATCATGTGAACGGTAACGGCACAGAGGAGCCCATGGACACGGCGGCGTGTGAGCGGTCTGAGAGTTTTCCCGCTTTGCTGGAGGCCGGACTTCCTCAGTCTGTGGCCGAGAAACTGGACGAGCTCTATGTGGCAGGTATTGTACATGTGATGCTACTAGGGATGTCCAATATATGGTTATATATGAAACTAAAGCGCGCTTTCTCTGGATGGTCTTGAGAGCAGAGAGTGGAGCCCCAATGATGCGCTGGGCTGTTTTTACCACCCGCTATAGTGATTCCCACTGCGCCACAGTACAGTACCAGGTCATAATGCATTAGTTAAAATGCAATATTACGGACGGGGACATGTGATTCTTCTTGAAAGTCCTCAAAAAGAAAAGGCGCTGGTGGGTCTTCTTGATGAGGCTGGAGGTGGTGATGGTCCAGGACAAGTCCACAGATATATATGGGTTCCCAGGAACTTGAAACTGAACCCTCTCCACCGCTGTCCCATTTATGTAGATGGGGTTGTATTCTCCTTCTCTACTCCTCCTGAAGTCCACTATAAGTGCTTTGGTTTTGCTGGTGTTGAGGTGCAGGTTGTTATCAGCACAGCAGGTGGACAGATGTTGGATCTCCTCTGTAGGCCGTTTCGTTGTGTACGAGGCCTATCTGTGTGGTATGGTCTGCAAACTTGATGGAGTTGGTGAGAGACACTGGTCTGCAGTCATGAGTGGAGAGGGAGTAGAGAAAGGGGAGCAAAAGTGAGATTGACGCGCACATCCAATTCTGAGCCGCGTGCTAGAGTTGAAAGTCGATGGATGAAAGAAATGGAGATGACTCTGCACAGCTTTAGCTCCCAAGTGATTTTGATTATCACCACAAACTGTTGACGTTTCGGGTCACTACCCTTCATCAAACAGAGAAAGGGGCTTAAAACCTGTTGGTAATTTTTTTGGGAATGCCCAAAATAAAACAATTCTGGGTGGAACTTAACACCACAATAAATATTCTGAAAATACTAGTGCAGTTTACCACCCTCTTCCTGAACTCTCTGGACAACCAGAATAGATGTAAAAACAAATATCTATTTTCTATTGTGATCTCTGCTGCTGAAAAGGCCATTACAAGGCGATGGCTGTTCCCCGAGCCTCCCACTGTGGCAGCGTGGAGGAGAATTGTGGGTGAGTTTTATCAAATGGAAGCTATTACTCTTTCTATTCGTCTAAGTAAACAAACCTTTTTTTGATTATGTTCTGAATGGGTCAGATACATAAAGCCATTACAACCAGATTTTGCGGAGGTTAAAAATAATTGATATATGTCCCTTTTACTCTGTGATGTGGAATATGCTTTGAATTGTATTTTAGTTTACGATACCTACCAAATGTGTTGTGATTTATTCTGATTTTATTTTATCTCTCCCTTCCTGTAAATAGTTACACCTTTTTAATTGAGATGTGAAAAAGAAAAAATATTGTGGATTACAATGTAAGTCTGAAGAATTTCAAAACTGTCATGTTTTAACTGTAAGTCACTCTGAAAATGAAGAATAATATTTTTTTTTAAAACACAGCCCTGTGGGACTCCGGTGTTGATTTGGACCATGGTGGAACTGCGGTTGTCCAATCGAACGTGCTGTGGTCTGTTAGTGAGGAAGTCCATGATCCAGTTACACCGAGCTGGATTGATGCAGAAGTCATGGAGTTTGTTGATCAGCCTAGAGGGAATGACGGTGGTAAATCCAGAGCTAAAATCAACACACTGCATCCTGGGATATGTGTTTATTATCCAGATGTGTCAGAGCGTTGTGAAGGGCCAGGGAGATGGCGTCCTCTGTGCTCCTGTTGTTGCAGTAGGCAAACTGGTGAGGGTCCAGGCGTGATGGAATAGAGGCCTTCAATATATGTTGATGTTCATCATTTTTTCAACTATCCGCATTGGACCGATTAGAAAAATTTGGTCAATAACCACAACCGATGTGTATTGCTGGTTGCAGCTGACGTCACGCAGCGGTGCGAGGGACAGGAAGTAAATCTCATTGACAACAACGTAGATAACTCTTTGTCGTCGTGTACAGTTGTGGCAGCTGCTCGTATCAAGTGGAGAACTTATGGAGTCTATTTTGCTATTTTGGGGGGGGGGGGGGCGAAAGCTCTGAGTGCGGGGGGGCGAGCAGAGAGAGCGAGCTCATCGCTCACATTCGAACATTTCTCAAAGTCAGTTAGTGCAGCTTAAAGCTCTGACAGTCATTATACCACATTTTGGGCTAAGAATGGATTTGATGTTTTTTTTTTGCTCTGCTAAAAAAAGCGGTAAAATGGTTCTAAACAGGCAACTGCACTTTTTAACTCTCCATTGTTATTTTCAATGCACTTTACTTTTCGTAGGTTTGTAAATAAAAGTTTGCAACATCTTTGATTAATTTAGTCTAAAGTTTGTAAGTCACACTTTCCAGTCAGATAACTTGACTTGTGATTGTATTAATTTTGAGTTCACTTATAATTTAATACTTACATATTTTCCTGAAAGATGAACTGATTTAATATCAAATAGTATCCTATTGTTGGATTATCATGATATATAGATTGTATTGTGAGCTGAATATTGTGTATCGCTACAGCCATCGTACTATACACGTTAGCATGTGATGCTGCTGTACACGTTAGCATGTGATGCTGCTGTACACGTTAGCATGTGATGCTGCTGTACACGTTAGCATGTGATGCTGCTGTACACGTTAGCATGTGATGCTGCTGTACACGTTAGCATGTGATGCTGCTGTACACGTTAGCATGTGATGCTGCTGTACACGTTAGCATGTGATGCTGCTGTACACGTTAGCATGTGATGCTGCTGTACACGTTGGCATGTGATGCTGCTGTACACGTTGGCATGTGATGCTGCTGTACACGTTAGCATGTGATGCTGCTGTACACGTTAGCATGTGATGCTGCTGTACACGTTAGCATGTGATGCTGCTGTACATGTAAGATTAACATGTCTCTGGTCTGTAGGTCTGGTGGATCACAGTGAGCTGGATGAACGAGCCATCGAAGCTCTGAAGGAGTTCAACGAAGAAGGTGCTCTGCAAGTTCTGCTGCAGTTTAAGGAGAGCGACCTTTCCCACGTCCAGGTGTGTGACCGCAGCCACAACTGCAGACACATTAGAATCTGTGAATCAGAAAATGACAAATGTAAATTTTGAAGTTTTTTCTGGAGGGGTCAATATCAGTATTTATCGCTGTAAGTGGTCGTCCCTCTGGTCTCGGCGGTCGTCCCTCTGGTCTCGGAGGTCGTCCCTCTGGTCTCGGAGGTCGTCCCTCTGGTCTCGGAGGTCGTCCCTCTGGTCTCGGAGGTCGTCCCTCTGGTCTCGGAGGTCGTCCCTCTGGTCTCGGAGGTCGTCCCTCTGGTCTCGGAGGTCGTCCCTCTGGTCTCGGAGGTCGTCCCTCTGGTCTCGGAGGTCGTCCCTCTGTGGAGGCTGCGCTTGTATCAATAACAATTCAACAGTTGATTGCTGTGTTCTGTTGTTGTTGACGACAGAACAAGAGTGCGTTCCTGTGTGGTGTGATGAAGACATTCCGACACAGAGAGAAGAGTGGGACAAAAGTCTCGGACACAAACAAAGGTCCAGACGAAGCAAAGGTCAAAGAGCTACTGCAGCGAACAGGCTACAGTCTGGACGTCACCACAGGACAGAGGAAGTACGGGGGTCCCCCACCCGAGGGGGTCTACGCCTGCGCCCAGCCGCCTGCAGGGACTGAGGTCTGTCCCTCTGGTCTTCAGCTTTAGCCCTCTGTCCCTCTGGTCTTGACCTTTACCCCTCTGTCCCTCTGGTCTTGACCTTTACCCCTCTGTCCCTCTAGTCTTCAGCTTTAGCCCTCTGTCCCTCTGGTCTTGACCTTTACCCCTCTGTCCCTCTGGTCTTGACCTTTACCCCTCTGTCCCTCTAGTCTTCAGCTTTAGCCCTCTGTCCCTCTAGTCTTCAGCTTTAGCCCTCTGTCCCTCTAGTCTTCAGCTTTAGCCCTCTGTCCCTCTGGTCTTGACCTTTACCCTCTCTCCTGCAGATCTTCGTAGGAAAGATTCCTCGGGACCTGTTCGAAGACGAGCTGGTGCCTCTGTTTGAGAAGGCAGGTCTGATCTGGGACATGAGGCTCATGATGATGCCTCTCAGCGGCATCAACCGCGGATACGCCTTTGTCACATTCTGCACCAAAGAGGGCGCTATGGAGGCAGTGCGGCTGGTGAGTGGAAGACCTGAGGGGGGGGAAAAGAGGACCTGAGGGGGGAGAGAGGACCTGGGGGGGAGAAACTAAAGTCTATGAACCAAATGCCTTTGTCTCCTTCAGTACAATAACTTCGAGATCCGGCCGGGGAAACACATCGGCGTCTGCATCTCTGTGGCCAACAACCGTCTGTTTGTGGGTTCAATTCCCAAGAGCAAAACCAAAGAGCAGATCCAGGAGGAGTTCGTGAAGGTCACAGGTGCGTCTGGTCAGCAACCACACGGCCCCCATGACGACGCACACGGCCCCCATGACGACACGCACACGGCCCCCATGACGACATTGGCACAATGCCTTTGCATTACATGGCCACATTCATTCTCTCCTTTAGCAGTCCCTCCAGGATGTTGCGATCGCAACTATTAACGCAAACTCTGCAAAATTAGCTATTAAAATTGACACCTTGCAACAAAAAAGTAGTGTGTGGCCGAGTGATTGCTCTCTCCCTGTCACTGAGCGCTCCTGTGACTCTACAGCACCATGTAAAGCAAGACAGATGAGAGTCCAGCACTTTTATTTTTTAATATTGTTTTAAACTGTGGATGAAGCGGACTCCTGATGGTGCGGTTTAACACTTGGTAGTCACGGGTCTCGTTCTCACCGCCACGTATCACCTCGGCCTGTCCCCAATCCTCCAAACTCTTCTCTTTCCGTGTACGCGGTTCCAGGTGACCAGCCAAACATCTTGTTGACAAAATGTTATCTTGCTTTATGTCAACAAAGAATGTCCTTTTTTGTAAATGATCTTGTTGATCCACCCCCATGCTTCACAGTAGGTAGGGTGTTCTTTGCATCCAAATAACGAGTTGAGTTTTTACCAAAAAGTTCTATTTCATCTGACCATATGACATTCCCCCAATCCTCTTCTGGATCATCCAAATGCTCTCTAGCAAACTTCTTGCTTGTTATTAGGTGGCCAAATACTTATTTTTCTCCATAATTAGCCAATAAATTCTATAAAGTTCTCATTCTGTCTGATTGTTGAGGTTTACCTATGATGAAATTTACAGGCCTGCCTCATCTTTTTAAGCGGGAGAACTTGCACATTTGGTGGCTGACTAAATATTTTTTTCACCCCTCTGTAATATAAGATGTTAGGGCCACAGTGCTCTAACTGCAGTGTGTCCTGTGTTCACCAGAGGGCCTCACAGACGTCATCCTCTACCACCAGCCGGACGATAAGAAGAAAAACCGTGGCTTCTGCTTCCTGGAGTTTGAGGACCACAAGTCTGCAGCTCAGGCTCGACGACGCCTGTTGAGCGGGAAGCTGAAGGTGTGGAACAACGTGACGGTGACGGTGGAGTGGGCCGACCCCATCGAGAACCCAGACCCTGAGGTCATGTCCAAGGTAAGATAGACACCACGGGTACGAGCCATGGTGCTGTGTTTGGGTGAGTGAGGCTGACATCAGAGTTTGGCCTGTTGCATGTTCTGCTCTTTCCTTCAGAAAGTTTTTCAAAAATATGTTGGAAAGTTTCAATGAGGTTTCTCTCACGTCCCTCTGGTCTCTCTCTCTCTCACACGTCCCTCTGGTCTCTCTCTCTCACGTCCCTCTGGTCTCTCTCTCTCTCTCACACGTCCCTCTGGTCTCTCTCTCTCTCTCACGTCCCTCTGGTCTCTCTCTTACGTCCCTCTGGTCTCTCTCTCTCATGTCTCTCTCTAATGTCCCTGTGCTCTCGCTCTCTCAGGTGAAGGTTCTCTTTGTGAGGAACTTGGCGAATGGTGTGACAGAGGAGGCCCTGGAGTCTGCGTTCGGAGAGTTCGGGAAACTGGAGCGAGTCAAGAAACTCAAAGACTACGCCTTCATCCACTTTGAGGAGCGGGATGGGGCTGTCAAGGTCAGGACCAGAGGGACAAACCCGTCTGTCCCTTTGATAACCCCTCTGACTGTCCCTGTGTGCAGACCTCCTGACTGTCCCTGTGCTAACCCACCTGTCCCTGTGTGCAGGCCCTGGAGGAGATGAATGGCAAAGAGCTGGAGGGAGAACAGATAGAGATAGTTTTTGCTAAACCTCCAGATCAGAAGAGGAAGGAGCGTAAAGCTCAGAGACAAGCAGCAAAGACACAGATGTGAGTCCAGCACTTTTATTTTAATATGGTTTTAAACTATAAATGACGGCTGACTCCTGATTGGCCCTTGTCTCTCATTCTATCCTCTCTCTCTCTCCTCTGATTGGCCCTCGTCTCTTTCAGGTATGATGACTTCTACTACTACCCACCTCCTCACCACATGGCCCCTTCCTCCAGGGGACGTGGCCGCGGTGGTTCTCGCGGTGGCTATGGTTACCCTCAGGACTTCTACGGTTACGACGACTACGATTATTATTACGACTACAACAGCGGTTACCGCGGTTACGACGACTACTCCTACGGCTACGACGATTTCCAGTCTCCGCCCAGAGGCCGTGGGCTGCGCTCTAGGGGCGGAGCTTCACCTGCCAGAGGGAGGGGCATGTCAGCAGGACCGCCCAGAGCCAGGGCGGGCTTCCAGCAGAGAGGGGCAGGGCCTCGCGGGCGTGGAGCTCCTAGGGGAGTGCCCCCCAGAGGCCGAGGCGCGGTACGTGGTGTGCGCGGCGTTCGCGGTGCGAATGTCAGCGGCAAACGTAAAGCCGATGGCTACAACCAGCCAGATTCAAAACGAAGGCAGACCCAGAACTGGGGCTCTACGCCCATCGCACAGCAGCCGCTGCACGAGCACTACCAGGGCTACAAGTCCGAGCAGCAGGAGTTCTATCAGGACTCGTTTGGGCAGCAGTGGAAGTGACACATTTTACTCTTTTTAAATTCTCCATTCTCCAATTTTTAGAGGTTCTGTGGCGTAGTGTTTTATGGTTCTGTTTGCTGTATTTAATGATGTTACAGGGACCAGTGTCTCTCATTGGCTTGTATTCTTGTCTGTTGCTGAAATAAACTACACACACACGTGTACAAAACTCAAATTGTGTTAAATTTATGTTTGGCCTCTTCAAATTCTTTCAAATTGTCCAGAATCCGAATGTGCATGTGTCCACTGCAGCACGCGTCCAGACGTTTCAGACCAAAAACAAACTTCTGTCGCTCTGAGCGTGTGTCAAAGTTACTCTGCAGCTTCTGCAGCTGTCCTCAGAGCCTCCAGACCCTAGACTCCTCAATGCTGGTTGGTTGTGAGGAACCAATGACTGTGAGGGCAGCTGCAGGTGCTTGTAGCTGGTAGCACCCTGTCGCTGTGAGGGCAAGTGCTTATAGACCTCTGGCATAAACTCCATCTGATCTAAAACAGGTAACTTCAAACATTCAGAATTATACTTGAAACATGGTCAAAACTTATTACCATCTTAAATGTGTGAGAAATGTACTAGGTATGTGTGGTACCTGGTGTGGTCTGGTGATGCTATAGCACATATGAAACCATAAAAGTATTTGGTTCTTCAGTACCAGACGATCGTAGGTTAGCGATGTTTTTACCTTTACGACGGATACTTTGTCTTTCTCAGAAAGGTCTCGTGACATCACAACTGCCTTATCAGCAGCTGCTCCCAGTCAGCCCAGTGACCCACATGGTTCACTGACTGCACCCGCTGCTGGTGTGTGGGGTACAGACTGTGCGCCCTTCAGGCTTGTGAGTTACAGATTGTGCCCACTGCTGGCCATTGGTCGCTGAAGAAGTGGATCCCATGTTTGGGAGAGTTGGTATGCTCCCTTGTCCCGGTTCATAGTGTCTGGGCTTCGTTTCCTGGTTTCTATCTTTGAACCAGCGTTTGTATCTGTGTGTTTCCTGATGGTCCCAGCCCCTGAGGCGGTTCTTGGTCTGATATTGCCAATTGTAGATTGTCCTCTTGTCGCTGTCTTCCTGTCCTGGTGTTATTCCTGTCTCTTTCTCACATTCTCTGTTCCTGGTGCTTCTTGATTCCAAAGTGTCATTGATGTTGTCAGTCTTAGTGCGCTGGTTTTATGGCTGTATTAATATTGTGTTTTTCTTGGCTCGTTTAATGCATACCGGATTTATGGTACTGTTGGGTTCCTAGTCTGTCTTTTTTTGGGTTCCTTGGTTTTGTTTTTGACTTGCTGTTTACAGACATGTCAATATCCCAGATGGGCTGTAGAAAAAGGGTAGTGCATGTTGTACATGAGTCTCTACGTCCAATCGAGACGGTCTGTGATCATGTCCAACGTCACAGATGTCGAGGTATGACATCACCTACTCCTGTCTGGTGGAGAAGAAACCAATATTTTTACTTTACTTTAAGATGAGAATCTTCCAAAACACATTTGTCTATGGGTTGTGGCGTAAGGGGGAGAGGCCAGAGGGGGGAGAGGCCAGAGGGGGGTGGGGTGGCCTTTATTAACCTCCAGGCCGGAGAGAGGTCATTTTGACCTGAGTGTAGCACAAGCAAATTTGTTGTCCTCAGAACATAACGTCTAGTCCAAACATTCAAAAGCCTCAGGTCTGGAGTCACACATCCCTAGTATTGAACCTAAGCCGTACCTCTGGTGTCTCTCGCCTCTGGTCTTTCACCTCTGGTCTAGCACTTCTGGTTGTGGTCTTCTGGTTCTAACTCTTGTATTTTGTCGCTGGCCTTAGCAGGACCCTGAAGCCACAGCGCCACCAAGTCTCCCACCGCCACAGGACCAGCGGTGAGACCGGCGGACGTGACCAGCGGACGTGACCGGCGGACGTCACGAGAGGGTGCCTTTCTACCTCAGTGAAGGATGTTGTAACAGCAGGTGGCAGAGTGGTTATCCCCTTCCACATGTCGACGTGTTCAAATGCAAGTTCCTATCCTCTGTGCCAATCAGAAAGCAGCTTGTATTCCCTGTCCTGAGCCAATCAGAAAGCAGCTTGTATTCCCTGTCCTGAGCCAATCAGAAAGCAGCTGTAGTCCCTGTCCTGAGCCAATCAGAGAGCAGTTTTGGACATCAGGCCTCCCCTGAACACCAGCTCATTCTGATGCGTCCCTGGTTTTTCCAGCCCTGGGACACGCTCTCAATGTTTTCCCCTCCCCCTGTGGGTGGGGTTTACATCAGACTCAGACTCACACTCGCACTCTTGACTAATGAGTGAATCATGTTGAGTTCAGATTTGACACCAGCACTTTACACCAGACGACAGTTCAACTGAACCAGAACTCTGGAACTGGAGTCAGGGCTTTAATCTCAATCTGACATTCAACATCTGAGGCATCTCCCCCTCAACCTGAGGATACTCCCCCCCGAGGCACCGCCCTCGTCCCTCATTATGACCCTAGGTGTTATAATAGAGCTCTGACTGCAGACACTGCTCCTGTCTCACCGTGACTCTTTGCACATTCATGTAGGAACACAAACAGTTCTGTCCTGTCCCTGTGCTGCTCAGACTGACCGTCTCTAAACTTTGTTACTTTAAGTTCTTTTTATCTTTTATTTTGAAAGGTCTTATTTTGATAACGAGCATGTTTTATAATGTACAGAAACAAAATCTATTTTTGTAATAAAGTTTTTGACTGGAGCTGTGGTCCTGGTTCTTCTTGGTTCTGGTTCTTCCTGGTGTTGCTGACCTGCTGCTGTGTTTAGCTCTGCATTCTGTCAAACGGGCACTTTACAAATTCGTCATCAACAACTGCAGACTAGAAAAAGGTGTACACATGGTTTGAAATGGGACGTGTACCATGTGGAACACTCGGCTATAACGTCTCCATGGAAACGAGCAGTGTGACCAGTGTACAGATCCAGTTTGTGGAGAGGCAGTCCTCGAAGCCGTATAAGACAGAATATATATATATATATATATTATATATGAATGTAACTTTTGTTACGAACTGAAAAAACTTGGGCTCCGTACAAAAGTCTGGATTAAGATTCGGTAACACTTTATTTTAGCACTAACTAACAGCTAATTTGCTAAACTAAAGTGTTAGCTTAACGCTGTAACGGGCAGACCCATTATAGATCTTGTTGCTAAGACGGTTGCTAGGGCAAGCTGGAGTTTCTCCCTGAATGAAGTCCTCTGGTCCTATCTGGAAGACAATGTCACGTATAAACACAGGATCACTGAGAGCAATAAACTAGATTTCATTCAGATTCATTTTCAGATTCATTTTTATTTTGCCATTTGCAGTAAAACCACATTGGAAAACTGGCCTTGGATTTAAGGCCAAAATGGTGATGTCCCAAATGTTGCTGAGCTAGAGCAGAGTTAAGTCTACATGTTAAGACCCAGAGAGAGGAGCCAAACTTCACCATGAGCTCTTCCCTTTAGCTTCATTGACCTCGCGGGTTAGCATTGTCCATCTGTATCATAGATCTGTAAACAGTCTGGTCCGTTCGCACGAACGTTACCAAAACATTGAAGTAAAAGAAATTCATGATTTTTTTCAGCAATTTTAATCGTCTCCTTGTATCTACTGTGACATATTCACGATGACTAATCCGTTTGAGTTGAATTAGAATATATTTTATTGTGACGAAAGTGCGGTGCGCTGTGACGCTGCGGATTAGGAGCGCTCTGCTGTCAGTCCGTCTGCGGGAGAGAGGCGCAAACACGACTCAAACTGCCTCAAAACTCTGAGAACTGCGGTGAAAGAAGCACCTCTCTACGGGGCCTCGCCCTTCAGTCCCCACGGCTCTGTCCCCGGTACAAAGCCCGGTACAGAGCCCGGTACAGAGTCCGGTACAGAGCCCGGTACAGAGCCCGGTACAGCCCGGACACAGCTCCAGGTGAGCGCTGCTAAACAGTCACGTGAGGGGATCATTCTACAGTTTTTCTACAATTTTTCTACAGTTTTACTACGGTTTATTATAAAGTCAGTTAAAAACTTGGAAATATAGACGAACATATCCCGGAAGTGAAGAAAGTGCTGAGTTTGAAGGAATGTGTGAACAACATGAGGGTCATGTGTCCTGTGGATCCTAGAGCATAAACACAGGGTCAATAATCTGATAATCTCACAAGACCTATGTTGTTGTGTACATTCATACTCTAGTTCATTGTGTTTACGGACTGGTTGCCATGGAAACAGATTTACGATTACGAATGTCTATCTATAGGGGGCGGCGACTTTTAACTGTACTTTAAAGCTGGGGTCTGTAACTTTAGTCTCATAAATAACACATGTTTAAAGCTCAGGTCTGTAACTTTAGTCTCATTAATAACACATGTTTAAAGCTCAGGTCTGTAAATTTAGTCTCATAAAAGATTAAGATTAAGAGATCCTTTATTCGTCCCACAGCGGGGAAATGCCAGTGTTGCATCACAGGATATAGAACAGTAGGAAAGAGGAGCACACGGCACAAGTTGAGTCAAAAATAGCTATACTAATTAAAATAAAACAAAATCTCTAACTCTAGCATCAAATAACAAGTATAAAAACTAAATCTCGAAAATAATAAAATAAGTGTAAAAGTTTTACATTTGGCAAAATAAGAGGCAAATATAAAATACTGTGTATTCTAGTGCAAGCACAGACTAGTTATTTGTTAGCACCTGTACATTAGCAGCAGAATGTTTACATCTGTACATTAGCAGCAGAATGTTTACATCTGTACATTAGCAGCAGAATGTTTACATCTGTACATTAGCAGCAGAATGTTTACATCTGTACATTAGCAGCAGAATGTTTACTTCTGTACATTAGCAGCAGTATGTTTACATCTGTACATTAGCAGCAGTATGTTTACATCTGTACATTAAGTATGTTTACATCTGTACATTAGCAGCAGAATGTTTACATCTGTACATTAAGTATGTTTACATCTGTACATTAGCAGCAGAATGTTTACATCTGTACATTAACAGCAGTATGTTTACATCTGTACATTAGCAGCAGTATGTTTACATCTGTACATTAAGTATGTTTACATCTGTACATTAGCAGCAGAATGTTTACATCTGTACATTAAGTATGTTTACATCTGTACATTAGCAGCAGAATGTTTACATCTGTACATTAACAGCAGTATGTTTACATCTGTACATTAACAGCAGTATGTTTACATCTGTACATGTACAAAAAAAAAATAACAATTGTAAACCGCTTTGTGACTCTGGTCTGTGAAAGGCGGTATATAAATAAAGCTTACTTACTTACTTACTTACTTACATTAGCAGTAGTATGTTTACATCTGTACATTAGCAGCAGTGTGTTTACATCTGTACATTAGCAGCAGTGTGTTTACATCTGTACATTAGCAGCAGTGTGTTTACATCTGTACATTAGCAGCAGTATGTTTACATCTGTACATTAGCAGCAGTATGTTTACATCTGTACATTAGCAGCAGTATGTTTACATCTGTACATTAGCAGCAGTATGTTTACATCTGTACATTAGTTTACATCTGTACATTAGCAGCAGTATGTTTACATCTGTACATTAGCAGCAGTGTGTTTACATCTGTACATTAGCAGCAGTATGTTTACATCTGTACATTAGCAGCAGTATGTTTACATCTGTACATTAGCAGTAGTATGTTTACATCTGTACATTAGTTTACATCTGTACATTAGCAGCAGTATGTTTACATCTGTACATTAGTTTACATCTGTACATTAGCAGCAGTATGTTTACATCTGTATATTAGCAGCAGTGTGTTTACATCTGTACATTAGCAGCAGTATGTTTACATCTGTACATTAGCAGCAGTATGTTTACATCTGTACATTAGCAGCAGTGTGTTTACATCTGTACATTAGCAGCAGTGTGTTTACATCTGTACATTAGCAGCAGTGTGTTTACATCTGTACATTAGCAGCAGTATGTTTACATCTGTACATTAGCAGCAGTATGTTTACATCTGTACATTAGCAGCAGTATGTTTACATCTGTACATTAGCAGCAGCATGTTTACATCTGTACATTAGCAGTAGTATGTTTACATCTGTACATTAGTTTACATCTGTACATTAGCAGCAGTATGTTTACATCTGTACATTAGCAGTAGTATGTTTACATCTGTACATTAGCAGTAGTGTGTTTACATCTGTACATTAGCAGCAGTGTGTTTACATCTGTACATTAGCAGCAGTATGTTTACATCTGTACATTAGCAGCAGTATGTTTACATCTGTACATTAGCAGCAGTATGTTTACATCTGTACATTAGCAGTAGTATGTTTACATCTGTACATTAGTTTACATCTGTACATTAGCAGCAGTATGTTTACATCTGTACATTAGCAGCAGTGTGTTTACATCTGTACATTAGCAGCAGTATGTTTACATCTGTACATTAGCAGCAGTATGTTTACATCTGTACATTAGCAGTAGTATGTTTACATCTGTACATTAGTTTACATCTGTACATTAGCAGTAGTATGTTTACATCTGTACATTAGCAGCAGTATGTTTACATCTGTACATTAGCAGCAGTGTGTTTACATCTGTACATTAGCAGCAGTATGTTTACATCTGTACATTAGCAGCAGTATGTTTACATCTGTACATTAGCAGCAGTATGTTTACATCTGTACATTAGCAGTAGTATGTTTACATCTGTACATTAGTTTACATCTGTACATTAGCAGCAGTATGTTTACATCTGTACATTAGCAGCAGTGTGTTTACATCTGTACATTAGCAGCAGTATGTTTACATCTGTACATTAGCAGCAGTATGTTTACATCTGTACATTAGCAGCAGTATGTTTACATCTGTACATTAGCAGCAGTATGTTTACATCTGTACATTAGCAGCAGTATGTTTACATCTGTACATTAGCAGTAGTATGTTTACATCTGTACATTAGTTTACATCTGTACATTAGCAGCAGTATGTTTACATCTGTACATTAGCAGCAGTGTGTTTACAGCAGTATAAATAGCATGTCTAAAGCTGTGTGTTCGGCGTCTCGTATCATCGTTTGGAGAGAATGATATGAACTCTGAACATTTTAAAGTGCTTTGGGTGACCTTGGCCTATATGCGTGCTATAAATACAAATAAACATTGCTTACATACTTACTAAAGATGTGACATCACAAATACTGTTTTAGAGCCAGAACTAGAGACATGGGTTATATACAGTTTGGTTGGTTGGTCTGAAAGTTACAGACCCCAGCCTTAAAGCCACCCTGTGTAATTTTTACAGCTGCTCCATATGAAAAAACATGTTAACTAATAACAAATGTGACCTTTTTAAGAATAATTACCTCCACCATGTTTTTTGAATTGTATTCATAAACTTAGAGTTTAACTTATAAGTGTCCATGAGAGAGGAGTGCTCTCGGTGAATATGTGCCATCTTGAAAAACGGTGGTGGATAAGGGACAAAAAGGATGCGAGAATCGCGTTTTCGTTTCACATGAGCTACTGATATCGTTGCTTTCACCGTGACCTCACAAGTTAGAAAGAACCATGAAGGACCAGAGTTATATAAAAGAACCATGAAGGACCACAGTCATGTAAAAGAACCATGAAGGACCACAGTTATATAAAAGAACCATGAAGGACCAGAGTTATATAAAAGAACCATGAAGGACCACAGTCATGTAAAAGTACCATGAAGGACCACAGTCATGTAAAAGTACCATGAAGGACCAGAGTTATATAAAAGAACCATGAAGGACCAGAGTTATATAAAAGAACCATGAAGGACCAGAGTTATATAAAAGAACCATGAAGGACCACAGTCATGTAAAAGAACCATGAAGGACCACAGTTATATAAAAGAACCATGAAGGACCAGAGTTATATAAAAGAACAATTCAAACAACAATCTTTTAGAAAAATAATTCTGCAAAAGTCCAGCTTCATAGCAGCAAAGTGTCAACATCACAAACCACACGCACAAAGACAGCGTAAACACAACAGGAGGCACATTGTGTAGTTTGTACACAACAGACTCACACGTGAACAATATTAACTTTTTCACTCTGACAATAATGAGAAGGAGGCAGACTCTACAACACAGTCTCAGGATGTTCTGACCCGATCCGAGCGCAGTCCAACTACTGTCACAAGTTTCAACTAAACTTATTCAGGAACACGCCTCAAATAAAACACAGAATCCCCACAAAACAATCGGCAGTATACTTTATCAGCAGTGTGAGTGAATGTTCTGTTTCTTACCGTGATGCAGATAGGGCGCTGTGGCTAATGCTAATGCTAACATGAGCTGTTAGCCATGTCTGCCGCAGCTCTGTATATCTCCAAGAACGCGGTCTTGTTTACATGTCGCCTCCACACAACTGTCAAGTGTCCGAGGCGTTTGGAGAGATCCGGTCATTTATCAAACTAAAGAATTCTTTCCTTGGCAGTCGGTGAATGACTGAGAGTTGAGGAACACTAAAGCTTCCGTACTATATTGGACTGCAATAAGAGCTCAACGATAGATGGCACTAAAAATTACACAGTGTCCCTTTAATGTTTCCTCTCTTGTTTTGTGAATTTGAACTGCTCATGAATTGTGCTTTACGGATAAGCCTGCTATGTATTTTTGAGTAGAGCTCTCCAGTGGTCTCTCTCTCTGGTCTCTCTGGTCACCATGCCCTGGTCCCAGCCGCTGACCGTGGTGAAGAGGAGTCTGCAGTGGTGTTGGGTCAGAGAGGTGGTGCAGCAGTACCCTCTCTCTTGTGGCCTGATGGGGGCGCTGCTGTCCCTCACGATACTGCTCCACAGGTCAGTCTATTTCAACCATGGATCTATAATATCTGGATAGGGTATTACTAGCTTTTAGCTGTCCCACCAATGGGCACAAGGGGCGCCCGTGGTACTGCAGACTAAATTCACGTGGACTACCCAGAAAGATGTCTTAAACTTAAACTGCTCGACCTCAGCCGACAGACAACTTACAGCTTTCATAAAGGTCGGATTTTGTAGGGATGTTTTTGTCCCTTGTCTATAAATCCTTTCTATAAATCTACACTTTAGTGCAACAAACTGTTTGTTTTCCTCTCACTTTAGCTCATCTCTGATCAGCAGCTCCGATTGGTCAGCACGCGCCCGGGAGGACCAGACGATGCTAAAATATAGGGATTTCCGCTAATCTTTCAGTCCCCGCGCTACCATTTTTTGGAATAGGGCGGTGCAACCGAGGGTTGAAACCAAGCCCCAGTGATCCAAGATGGCGGCCTGTTCAAATCAATGGCCTGTGATCAGTGCTGACCCACCATGGGCACAGAAAGATAACCATATCTGGGCATTTCTTTGGTCCTCCCGGTTCTACGCAGTGGACGAGCGCCCATGATGCTTTGCTCCAAATACTAATGTGCACGCGCATTGTGGCTCTCATGCACGTGCAGAGGGGCAGCGTTCTGACCAATCAGACGCTGCTAATCAGAGCGGAGCTAGAGTGGGAGGAAAACGAGCAGAGTTTGTTGCACTAAAGTGTAGATTTATAATGACATTTTTCTGGATTTCTGTATCCAGTTATTATTATAGATGGATCCATGGATGTGTGTCTCAGGTCAGTTGTGTGTCCCACGTTTGTTGTGTGTCTGTTGTGTGTTGCAGGTACCTCCATGTGCTGATGCTCTTCTGGTCATTTGTGGCTGGACTCGTCACGTTCTACTGCTCCCTGAGTCCACACACTCTGCTGCCCAGTGTGCTGCCAGAGACACACATAACCAGGACTGTAGGTCACACACACACACACACACAACCAGTGCTGGAGGGGACACACACACACACACACACACACGTTTCATGTGGAGTAGACAAGAAATAAGCTCTGAGTTTTGACGTCACATGTCTTTGTAACGTGTGTGTGTGTGTGTGGGTGTGTGTGTGTGTGTGTGTGTGTGTGTAACAGTGTGAGGAGCAGGAGTTGTTTCCCTCTGGTCTTAGCTGTGCAGTCTGCGGGAAGAACAAGTGCAAACGACACAGGTACAAATGACACAGGTACAAACCACACAGGTACAAATGACACAGGTACAAACGACACAGGTACAAATGACACAGGTACAAACGACACAGGTACAAATGACACAGCCAATCACAGTGGACCTTCTCTCACACACGGCCAATCACAATGACCATCATTGTGGCGATCAAGTGATGTCCCCAGTGTACTCCCTGCTTAACTCTGTGCGTGTGTGTGTGTCCGTGTGTGTGTGTGCGTGTGTGTGTGTCCGCGTATGTGTGTGTCCGCGTGTGTGTGTGTGTGTGTGCGTGTGTGCTCGTGTGTCTGTGCGTGCTTGTGTGTGTCTCTTTCTTCAGGGCCACTCTGCGTCTGGAGAACCATCAGCCCTGGTTGGACCTGAAGCTTCACTCCAAAGTGGACGCCTCGATCACAGAGGTGAGAGACAGGACCCTCCGCCCTGCAGCTGTAAAGTGCCACACTGTGGTTGTGTCCTTAGGCAAGACACTTCCCCCACTTTAGATTGAGTCTGGTGTGTGTGTGAATGATTGGTGGTGTTGGGAGGGGCCAATGGCAAAGGCCAGTTCCCTCACTTCTGTGGCCACTGCAGTAGTTTATCACCACTGTGTGTGGAGTGAAACAAAAATGATGTGAAGAGTTTTACACTTGGCTCTAGATGTGTAACATAAAGAACAACAGCGAAAGGATCATTTATTTATTTAATTACAGCAAACGTCTAGCACTAAGAAAAAAAAGGGGAAGACTGGTGCAAGAGAGACATATGATTGGCTCCTGAGACAGAGAGGGTGGAGTCCTGTGTGTTCTGATTGGCTCCCAGCAGGAAGCATGGGCACAAGTCTGAGTGGCAGCTCCACATAACAAGGAAGCACTGTATAAAACGGATGCGTCGTCCTCTGCAGTTAAAGCTCGGGGTTGTGGGTTTAATGAAGTGTCTGTTTGCAGGTCTTTGAGTTGGTGCTGGAGAACTTTGTCTTCCCTTGGTACAGGTCAGACACACACACACACACAAATACACACACACAGTTGTGTGTCTCAGGCACTGTCCACACGTAGCCGGGTATCTGCTAAACCGGAGATATTTGTCTTCGTTTGCACCATTCATCCACATGACAACGCATCATAAACGAATGTATAAAAAAACTTCGGGCAAAGTGAAGATTTATGCATTTGCGTGTAGACAGGAAGTTTTGCGTTTTCTCACGTCACAATAAGTGCCAAAACAACAACAAACAAAACGTGCGACCTCTGATTACTGAAGAAGCATGGATCTTACTGCCTTCAAAACTGTTCGCTGCTGCGAGCGGTTCACAGCAGCATCCTCCACATCAGAGAGCAGCAAAGTGATCAAAACAACCATGGACTAAACCAGGACTAAACCAGGACTAAACCAGGGCTGAGGACGGGGGTCAGTGCTTGTAAACATATGTCTTTACCCTGAGTTTCTACTATGACTGTAAAAGTGCCGCTACAGAGGTACAGGCGTCTACATCAAAGCTCCGCCCACTTCTGTGTTTTTGTCCCAACGCAGGACATCAGAGGATGCACATGTTAGGAATGTTTTGAATGTGATTGAAAACGCAGATGTTCGGTTATGTGTGGATGAAAATTGTTTTATAAATGGAGGGGGGGAAATATTCGGTTTTAAAAATACCCGGGTACGTGTGGACATGGCCTGTAACTGTTGTGTTGCAGGGAGCTCACAGATGATGAGGATTGTGTAGATCAGATCAGGTCCACATTCCGCTTCTTCGCCTCAGTCCTTCTGCGCAGAGCTCAGAAGGTGAGACTGGTTCTGGTCCTGGTCCTGGTCCTGTTCCTGATTGGTTCATGTCTGTGTGTTGTAGGTGGATGTTCCTTCAGTCTTCGCTGATAAAGTGATGAAAGCAGCAATGAAACATCTGGAGATTGTCACTAAGGCCAGAGAGAGAGGTCTGGACCTGGACTGGACCTGGACTGGACCTGGACTGGACCTGGACTGGACCTGACTGTCTCTGTCCTCAGTGTCCTCTGCGGAGGAGCTGGAGGCAGCCTGTCTACAGCAGTATGGGTCTCAGCTCCATGTCGCCCTCCGCAGTCGCAGAGAGGAACTGCACTATTTGAGATCACTCACTCAACTGCTGCTGCCGCTGCTGCTGCCCCCCAAGGCCACCGAGTGCAGGTGACCAGACCAGACCAGAGCTGGTTCCAGGTCTCTCTCTGACTCTCTCTCTCTTCCAGGTCTCTGTGTCTGCTTCTGACTGAGGTCCTGTCTGGCTCGGTGGTGCTTCCTTCCATGGACGTCTTGGCTGATCCTGTGAGTTCCTCATGCTCCTCACCATCACAGACCTGACTCAGACTACTGTCATGGCAACCACATATTCCAACCAAAAAGTGCTGTTCACACCGCACCGTCCAGTTTCAAAACTGTCGGTGGTGACGTCCTTGCAAATATTCACGTGTGTGGCAGGTTTGTCCGGCGGCAGACGCATTGTTGCGGAGCTACGGCGGTGGGTACGGCAGGAGAGGAATTTTGTTGAATTTTTTTTTGCTGGACGCACGTGCAGCGTCCAATCAGAGAGCAGCAAAGTGGTCACAAGGACACAAGCCAAAAGACGACACTTGAAAACAGCCAAAACCAGGACTGAACCAGGACTGAACCAGGACTGAACCAAGACTAACGCAGGCCTAACGCAGGCCTAACGCAGGCCTAACGCAGGCCTAACGCAGGCCTAACGCAGGCCTAACGCAGGCCTAACGCAGGCCTAATGCATGACTAATGCAGGACTAATGCAGACCTAACGCAGGCCTAACGCAGGCCTAACGCAGGCCTAACGCAGGCCTAACGCAGGCCTAACGCAGGCCTAACGCAGGCCTAACGCAGGCCTAACGCAGGCCTAACGCAGGCCTAACGCAGGCCTAATGCATGACTAACGCAGGCCTAACGCAGGCCTAACGCAGGACTAATGCATGACTAACGCAGGCCTAACGCAGGCCTAATGCATGACTAATGCATGACTAACGCAGGCCTAACGCAGGCCTAACGCAGGCCTAATGCATGACTAACGCAGGCCTAACGCAGGCCTAATGCATGACTAATGCATGACTAACGCAGGCCTAACGCAGGCCTAACGCAGGCCTAACGCAGGCCTAACGCAGGCCTAATGCATGACTAACGCAGGCCTAACGCAGGCCTAATGCATGACTAATGCATTAGGCACCGGGCGGCACGGTGGCTGAGTGGATAGCACTCTCGCCTCTCAGCAAGAAGGTCCTGGGTTCGAATCCCGGTCGGACCAGGGCCTTTCTGAGTGGAGTTTGCATGTTCTCCCCGTGTCTGCGTAGGTTTCCTCCGGGTACTCCGGTTTCCCCTACCACTAAAAACATGTCCAATAGTTCTAGCATGCGCCTCCTGTACTGGCCCTGCTCCCATCTCTGAGTGGAGTGAGAGACTAATGCCCAAAATTAACAATTGTAAACCGCTTTGAGACTCAGACCTGCAGTGAAAAGGCGGTATATAAATAAAAACTTACTTACTTACTTACTTACTTACTAATGCATGACTAACGCAGGCCTAACGCAGGCCTAACGCAGGCCTAACGCAGGACTAATGCATGACTAACGCAGGCCTAATGCAGGACTAACGCAGGCCTAACGCAGGCCTAACGCAGGCCTAACGCAGGCCTAATGCAGGACTAACGCAGGCCTAACGCAGGCCTAATGCAGGACTAACGCAGGCCTAATGCAGGACTAACGCAGGGCTGACAGACAGTGAACAAATAGCTCTAGCCTGAGTTTCTCCTGTGACTGTAAATTGCTGCTAATGTGTTGGATACAGAAAAACTGGGTCATAATATAATACCTCTATGTGAGTCTGAGCAGACACTGCTGTTATATGAGGATCTCAGACACAGAGACGCTGCAGCTGCACTCACAGAGGACGACTTCACACCAAGAGCTGCTAGCTTAAACTCATTAGCATCAAAGCTCCGCCCACCACTTCCACCTGGGCACGGTGGCGGCACGGTGGCTGAGTGGTTAGCACTCTCGCCTCTCAGCAAGAAGGTCCTGGGTTCGAATCCTGGTTGGACCAGGGCCTTTCTGAGTGGAGTTTGCATGTTCTCCCCGTATCTGCGTAGGTTTCCTCCGGGTGCTCCGGTTTCCCCTACCACTAAAAATACCCCCACTCCCAAAAATATCAATTGTAAACCGCTTTGAGACTCCGATGTGCAGTGAAAAGGCGGTATATAAATAAAGAGTACTAATAAAGATTACTACTACACATGCGTTTGACCCATGGATCTATTATAATAACTGGATAGGGTATTACCAGGGCTGGACTGGGACAAAAAAACGGCCCGGGCATTTTTTCCTTTTTAGCAGCCCAGGCAACTCAAAAGGTTCAAGGAGCCCTATTTGACAAAAAAAAACAAAAAAAAAACAGCGTTGTATAAGGCTTATATGAAGGTACGGGGGCTGAAGCTGTATTAGCTACATTAGCTATATTAGCTATATTAGCTATATTAGCTATATTAGACTAATATCTAAATGACAAAGTAAAGGCTAAACACATAAAAACCATTCATGATTATCAAATGTTTATTTTCATTGCAGCGTGTCCTGGAGAGAATGACGCACCACGTGACAACTCTGCTTTAAGTTTAACCTTCTTGCAATTGTACAAATACAGTAAATAAATCTGTTTTTTGGCTCCGAGTTCACCTGCATCACTGTCTGTTCATATCCATCACAGGCGGAAGTTTGCTGGAGCTGAATGTCCTTAATGGCCTTTTCTTTCACCGTCTTTGCGAAGGTTTTTGAAGTCTGAAAATAGGTGCTCTGACTTTATGATGAATGAATCTTTCAGTGAACGTGTTTAAAGCTTCATTGTTCCTCCTGTTGCAACAAAACTTTTCATTACATCGCAAACATGAAGCAGTCCTTCCTCATTGACTGAAAGCAAATGTTCATTCTCATTCTTAGTCCAGTCTTATCGACTCTCTTTATCTTTGGGATCCATGCGCACACACAGTTAAAATTGAATATTACTTTATACAAGTTTTTGCAGCATTGAAAAACGTTAAGGGGCGACAGTAGCTCAGTTGGTAGAGCATTGGCCTTTGAGCCTGAAGGTCGTGGGTTCGAGCCCACCGCAAGACCTACTTCACGACTCCCACTGATGACTGCTGCCGTTGTGTCCTTGGGCAAGACACTTAACCCCACTTTGCCTGAAGCTCCCACTGAAAGATCTCAGCTCCTGTGGACTCACCACCTGCAGGAGGATCAGTGAGAGGCTGGTGCTCTGTGACTGGGTGCAGCTCTGACTGCCACCCCCCCGACCCAAAAATGGATTAAGGGGAAGAAAATGGATGGATGGATGGATGGAAAAACGTTAAGAATGTTTTTCCTCCTACAGAAACCACATTGAAACTAGAAATAAAATATAGCCCTCACACTCCATTTTCAGACATTTTTGAAAAGGCTCCAGGAGCCACTTTAGGGGCACTAAAGGTTGCCGACCCCTGGTTTATACAGTATGTGGAAGCAAATACTGTGAGGATCAGGATCTCTCCAGTTTCAACAATAAAATACAGTACAATAGTCTACATTAAACAGAGTAATAAACATGTCTCAGAGTGAGGGAGGTGGGCACTGGTGAGAATTGGTAAAAAATTCTGAAATGCATATTGTCAGCCATTGGCTGGCTCTAAATCTGTTTAATCTGTTCACAACATTTTACTTTTGGGCTCAAAGATGAACTTTTAATGCAATGGAAAATTTAGGTACCCGAGCTTTATTTTAGAGGAGAGGGGAGACGCGGACTGTTTTCTGCAGCGGTGTGTTTATTGGGTGCACAAATTACGAAAAGACATGCATGGTCCTGTGTGCGTTTATGGTCTTGGGTACATGGCCACGTTGCGGCTACGCGCTCACCGTGTTGTGTTGTGAGCGGTTCCCGGTGAGCGGTTCCTGCGTCCAGCTCAGAGCCGCTGGATGCGGGAACACTGCGGCCGCTGAGGTGGTGGAATCCCGTTCGAGTACATACAGCAGGTGCCCCGCGGACACGCGCGCTCCCCTCAAACATTTCTCAACGGATTTACACTTTTCACAAACATGTTTTTTGTATGTGGCACAGACCGGCCCAAATATGGGCATCGGCCCTTCTGGCATTGCCCGGTACGCCCGATGGCCATTCCAGCCCTGGGTATTACTAGCTTGGAGCTGAAGAACTCATGTGCTCGGAGGATTCTCTTGGTACTGCAGACCAAAACAGACTAAATTCACGTGGGCTACCCAGAGATTTTCCCCCATAGAACTCAATGTAAACTAAAACAGCTCGACCTCAGCTGAGAGAGAACCTGGCAGAGAACCTACAGCTTTCATAAAGGTCGGATTTTGTGGGGATTTTAGTGTCCCTTGCCATCCTGAACTTTTTTTCTTTTGAAATCCTTCATTTTTCTTTAAATCCACCCTTTACTGCCACAAACTCTGCTCATTTGGCACCCGCTCTAACTCCGCTCTGATCAGCAGCTCTGATTCGTCAGAGCACGGCCGAGCCCCTTTGTGCACGTGCCTTGGAGGCACACACACGTATTTGGTGCAATGCATCACGGGAGCTTGACCACTTTGCAGAACCGGGAGGACCAGATGATGCCCAAATATTGCCAAGTTCTGCTGATATGTCAGCGTCCGTGCCGGCACATGCGCCACTGAGCACTGTCACTTGCGTATTCGTCCTGGAAACCGGATTCGTCCGGAAGTTCAGTTTGCGCATGTCAAAAAGTGTAATAAGTCCTTAAGTGGTGACTGGTTAAGTTAGATGTCTAAGTAAGATGGTTAAGGTTAGGGTAAAGGCTGGGTTGGGGTTATTTTATGGGAATGGCTGGTTAAGTTTAGGCATGAATAGGTAGTTTTTTATATTTACTTCCGCTTCTGTCCAGATTCCGTGATGTAATCTACTGCTGCGTATGCTCTTTGGATCAAACTGAACTTCTGGACAAATCCGGTTTCCAGGACGAATACGGGAGTGACAAGCGCAAACCATTCATTTGAATATGGCGCCATCTTGGATCGCCAGGGCTTGGTCTGCGCACATGCGTATTTGGCGTTAAGCATCATGGGACCTCGTCCACTGCGCAGAACCAGGCAGAACCGGACCAGACAAATGACCAAATATGGCAGAGTTCCACTAGTCTTTCGGTGCCAATGGTGGCACATGTGCCACTGAGCACAAGACACAAGATGTGTCTTGTGTCAGATGCATCAGTAATGTCACTACATGTTTTGAACACAAATAGAAGCACACACAGATAAAGAGACAGATACACACACACACACACACACACACACACACACACACACACTCCTGGTGTGAGGTCACCTGGTATCTGACCTTCTCTCTCTGGTTCCTTAGGACATGGTGAACCACCTGGTGCTGCTGTTTGTGGACTCCTCTCCGGTCGGTGACTGAGATGAAACTGGTCCTGGTTTAAACTGTCGTTGTGTGTTTAAACAGTGTGTGTGTTTCAGCCTGAGGAGCCCCCTGATGCCCCCTCCCCGTTGGTACCATTCCTGCACCGCTATGCTAACTGCAGCGACAACAAAGCCTCAGTGAGTCACACCAGACCTGCTCTAGTCATAAAGACCAGGGTTGTATCTTGTGTCTGGTGGTTGTGTCTCTGATGGTTGTGCGTGATGGTTGTGTCTCTGATGGTTGTGCGTGATGGTTGTGTGTCTGATGGTGTGCGTGTGATCAGAATCAGAATCAGAATCATTTTTATTGCCACGTAAGTAACAAAAGTCACCACTTAGAAATTGCTTTGGCAGAGCTCATGCCACGGCGCCATCTTTGCGGCGCCGTGGCAACTGTGATGGTTGCGTGTCATTGTTGTGTGTGTGTGAGGGTTGTGTGTCTGTGTTATGTGTGTGATGCCGGGTCCTGTGGGTGCAGGTCCTGAAGCTGCAGTTCCAGCAGATCCGGGACCAGCAGGATCTTCTCTTCAGGTTCATGAACTTCCTCAAACAAGAAGGAGCTGTTCACGTCCTACAGTTCTGTCTGACGATCGGTGAGTGTGTGTCTGTGTGTTTGTGTGCGTGTGTGTGTGTGTGTGTGCGTGTGTGCGTGCGTGTGTGTGTGTGCGTGTGTGTGGTCTTTGTCATGGTCTGGGTTCCGGTCTCACTTGTCTCTTGGTACCAGAGGAGTTCAACAGTCGGGTTCTTCAGCCGGAGCTGTCAGACTGTGAGATGGCGGCTCTTCACACCGAGCTGCAGACCATCTACCAGACCTACTGTGAAGACCTGAGTGTGGACAGGATCTGCTTTGATCCAGAGGTCACCAGGGAGATACAAGAAGGTGAGACCAGGGGGACCAGAGACCAGAGACCAGGGAGATACAAGAAGGTGAGACCAGGGGGACCAGAGACCAGAGACCAGGGAGATACAAGAAGGTGAGACCAGGGGAACCAGAGACCAGAGACCAGAGAAATACAAGAAGGTGAGACCAGGGGGACCAGAAACCAGGGACCAGAGAAATACAAGAAGGTGAGACCAGGGGCACCAGAGACCAGAGACATACAAGAATGTAAGAGCAGGGGGAACGGAGACCAGAAAGAGACCAGACTCCAGAGGGACCAGAGAGATACGAAAAGGTGAGACTAGGGGGACCAGAAATAGAGACCAAAGAGAGAGACCAAAGAGAGAGACCAAAGAGAGAGACCAAAGAGAGAGACCAAAGAGAGAGACCAAAGAGAGAGACCAGAGAGAGAGACCAGAGAGAGAGACCAGAGAGAGAGACCAGAGAGAGAGACCAGAGAGAGAGACCAGAGAGAGAGACCAGAGAAGCTTGCTTGGACTCAGTTAAAGCTGCCTCTGTGTCTGCAGTGTGTCAGGCTTCCTTCCGCTCGGTTCGGCTCCTGCAGAAGAAACACTGTTTGTTTGAAGCTTATGAACACGTTCTGTTTCTGCTGGAGAAGGTCTTCACTCCAATGTTCTGCCACAGTGACGAGGTGAGAGGGCATCAGGGGTAATCAGGGTATCAGGGGTAATCAGGGCATCAGGGGTAATCAGGGCATCAGGGCATCAGGGGTAATCAGGTTATCAAGGGTTTGTGTAGTTGATGGGTCAGTTCCTCTGCCACCTGCTGCTTGTTTGTTGTTGTTGTTTACTTGTTGTTGTTTACTTCAGTACTTCCGCCACCTGCTGCGGGGGGCGGAGTCTCCGAACAGAAACAGTAAAAGTCTGAGGAACAGTCTGCGACGCGGAGAAACATCAGGGATCAGCCGCATCAGCAGCCGGCTCAGAGGAGTGTTCAAGAGTAACACACTAGAGGGCGCTATACCCCCCCCAGACCAGGACCAGGACCAGGACCAGGTGAGCCAAGACCAAGACCGGGTGAGCCAAGACCAGGACTAGGTAAGACAGGACCAGGTGAGACAGGACCAAAGGAGTGTTCGAGAGTAACACACTCGAGGGCGCTATACCCTGCCCAGACCAGGTGAGATAGGATCAGAACCAGGTGAGACCAGAAAGAGCCCGGTGAGGCTAGGAGCTGATGGTGTTTCACTCGTTTTCACTTTTTGTGTGAATCTGAGTTCCTCTGCTGCAGGTGGAGGAGGCCACGATGGTCCTGGAGGAGGACTTCCTGGAGCCTGGATCCTGGTCCGGGCCTCAGTCCTGGTCCGGTCCTGGTTTTGCTGCTGGTTTTGGTTCTGGCCGTAAGTTGTCTGAGTGGAGTGCGTGGATCCCCTTCATCGACGTCATGGAAGACGAGGCACGCAAGGAAGGTGTGCCGGCGTTTCTGATCCAAGTGCAACGCAACGACCGCAAGGACGGTGAGAGGGAGACCTGACCATGAAGACCTGACCATGAAGACCTGACCATGAAGACCTGACCATGAAGACCTGACCATGAAGGCCTGACCATGAAGGCCTGACCATGAAGGCCTGACCATGAAGGCCTGACCATGAAGGCCTGACTATGAAGACCTGACTATGAAGACCTGACTATGAAGACCTGACTATGAAGACCTGACCATGAAGACCTGACTATGAAGACCTGACTGTGCAGACTCAGAACAGAGTGTGTTTGCAGTGGGCCATGAGGCTGACAGTTGGTGTGTTCTGAGGAGGTACGTGGAGTTCTACGTCCTGGAGTCAAAGCTCACGGAGTTCCACGGTCAGTACAATGATAATGATAATAACAATCATAATAATAATAATATACCGATACGAGTATCGAGGAGTCGAGTCGATACTGATGCTGTTATTGGGTCGATACCTTAGGCTCGTACTCGTACTTATACCATAGGACCCAATACCCACAGCCGATTCCCACATTTTTAATTTACCACAGCGTTTCCATGGTGATCTCCGAAAGTCGGCAGCGAGAAAGCAAGCTACCGCCAAGCAGGCTAGGCCCTTATATTTTTTTAAAGTAAAAAAGAGTGACGAGAGTAAAGTGGACTGTCTGTTGTGTGTTAAGGCCAAACTGTCGCACAGAGTGACCTTTGTTAGCACCGGAGCTATATCTAAATACCATTTGTTGGCTCTTGTTGTTGACTGTTAAAACAATTGCTAACATTTTTATTGTTAAAACATGTTCTCATTGTTGAAATGAGAAATAAAACATTTTAAATTTCAGTTGTATTAGTTTTATGAATTCCCAGGGATATATACTCAAGTTAAGGTAC